>LWMJ02000221.1:33843-83547 GCA_001693035.2 Taenia asiatica | reverse complement strand
CTGGAAACAGAGGGCTTGGGGGCTGCTGGCACGGCATAAAGGCCGGCCAACCAGCTCAGTACAATATGTCCACTTAAATGACCGAAACCGGAATAGGGGCTGCTGGCAGCCAACCGGATAGTACAATATAGCTACCCAATTGACAAAAACCAGTGTTTAAAAGAGAGTATTACAGCACCATTGTGGAGGCATTTAAAAAGGCCAAATGTAAAACCTCAACTTGCCCTTAATTTCAAATGTTTTCTGCGAATTCTGCCTGGTTAAAATCGACTATCATAAAATGCGTCTTTTAATTATCATGCAAAGTCACCATCTTACCAAATTACTCTTCTTGAGTATTTTGCTGATTTAACTCACCTTTAATGCATGCGCTTATGTATATTTTAAACTTTTGCGAATAACATAAGTGCATATGTGTATATCTGTTACATTTGGATAATTCTAGTATTGCGACTGATTTGTTAAATACCGAATACAAGTCAACTAGACCGAACAGTTTATTAGTAGTTTATAAAGACCAAAGCTAATCGCGGCCGATTTGAGCTTCATCTTGCTAGCGCGTCTTGAGTGGTCTTCGACAGCTTGGATACTAGTCTGAGAGGCTTTGCTTGCATCAAATTCGGCTAGTCCTAGTGTACGCTTTGCTGTGATTAGTATGAACAATGTTTTTAACCTTTACGTTTAGGGAAACGTATTTTTCTAGTGAAGTATAGCATTGCTAAGAATGGAGGCATCACCTAGCGGCATTGGATGTGTATCAAGCCTTGTACATTGCTTTGCGAATTCCGCAGGCTAGTGTGGATTGCAGCTTGTCTACTTTTGTCACCTTTTTTACTAGTTGTTGGTAGGTCCTTTCATACCTAATGCCTGATGAAATGCCGGTTATTTTTATTATTGCGCTTTTCATGTTGGTGAAATTGATATCAGAGGCATGGGGCACTTTGAAATTTAATTGCCTATTAAATTTGTAACATTGGTTTTACGGTGGCATTATCTTTGCGAAACGTGTTATGTGGAACCCAAATAGTTATTGAGTCGTGGGTTCAGCATTGATATGAGTTGGTGTTTGGGGTAGGTCCAGTAGCAAAAGAATGCTTACATGGAGATCTGCAAATGTTTGTTCGGAAATGTTTGCCTCAATTCGCAGGTAGCACCATGTGGGCGTCTCGAATGTTTGCTTTCTGAGGTATTTTTGTTACTCGCACTTGCGTTTTTAGCTTTGTAGTGCATTTGAATTCACTCCTCGGCCTTTCTTTTCTCCTCTTTTAAGTATCACGAACTCAAAATGATGACGGACCGACAGTTGAGGATTCTATGGGATGGTAGACAGTGCGAAGTTCTCCAGTCACCTGGGCAGGCATCCCCCTGGTTCTGCGATATGGATCATGTCGTGTACGATACCGGTGTGTTTAGTGGCATTGCGATGGGTTTCACCTCGTTTGGCGCAAGCATTGGATAATTGCATGGATGCAAGCCAGAGTGACGAGACGAGTGTGAGATTAGAGATGGGATGGCAGGAAAGCTTACTGTCCCGTGTGGGAAAGGTGGTAGGTTTTGACAGTGATTGTATTGGTGCTAAAATAGAGAAATTAAGGAGACTTAATACAATTATTTGTTAGATGTCCAATTTCTTTTGCTGAAATGATGTTTGCCTACCTTCATTTTATGCATAGATGCATTTCTATGGTATTTTGCAGGTAATTAACATTTAATGCATGAGGTGTACAAATCGGTAGTCATTTACATGTACATACGTGTTTCGGAATCCACATCTATGTTTGCAAAGTTTTTTATTGGACACGATTCACGAAGGAAAGCTGGATAAGTTTTCGTTGTCTATAGATAACACTCACGTTTGTTCGTCATGCCGAGCATTTGTGGAACGGATTGATTTAAGTTGTCCCCGCGAATTTCCATGTGGCGAGTTGGTTTATAAAGGAGGTTTTCATGGCGAGTGGGACCTCATTTGTTGTTGGAATGTGGAAAACTCACCAAGCATGAAGTCATTCGCGAACAGCACTAGGTGTCAATTTCTCCTCTGAAATTTGCTAGCACTAGGTGTCAATTTCTCCTCTGAAATTTGCACATTGCACGTGGATCTTGTTAGCAGAGTATTTTTATGTTGATTTTGTCAGCCTCTAAAGAATGGTGGATGTTGGTGGTGAGCAGTGTTACTGACTAACACTCGCTTCCCCGCCGCCGCTGCCTTCAGTGCTGTCTGTGGGACGCTTTTCAACAGCATTCCCGACTCATCAGGCCACCAGCAACGTCTATCGTTGTCGACGGTGGAAATGGCAAGGGGTATGGGGATGTAGAAGCCATTGAGAATGCATTGGGCGCCTTTGAACTCGGCGTCGTCGTGGACAGCTGTGGTGTTGCGATTATTCGACCTACTGACTCCGCCAAAAGTCCCTTTGCTTAATGTGGACTAATCGCTCATCCTGAAAATAAGCGATGCGTCCTTGTGATTAGTGGGTTTATGAGCGACTGAGTGCAGTGCGAGTGCCACGCGAGACCGAAACAAGAGAGTTGGATAAGTTGAATTAGATGTTATTACCTTTTTGCATTCATTAGTTATACTTGGTCTTTTTTAATCTAAGATGTTTAGATTTAGTCGCCTTGACCACCACGGTATGAGATAGAGCCGATGTGTAGTAGATGTTGGGTAGTGGGTAGTGTGGTTATACCACGAGGCTTTGATATGTAAGCATGATTCTCTGCATGATTTATTGCCACCTTTGTTAATTGCTTGGCTAATGTTTGAGGCTTGAGATGCAAGTTATCGGTGCGTATCCACGCATAGGTAACATGTCCAAAGAGGCAATTTCAATGGCGCCCATGTGAGTGGTGCAGTGGGTGGGATGACCTATGGTCCGAGTGTGATTAATTTGTAAAAGAAACGGGAAACGGTCAATGACTTCATGCTGCAGATTCTTACCTATGTGACTTATGTCACATAAAGTTGTGTGATTTCAAGATTCTCGTGTGTGTGTGAGTGTGTTGTTTAGCGGTCATCTGCCAGTTGATGCTAGTGAGTGTATTTCCACCGCCTGAGACAAGTGGTTGGGCTTGTATTTGTATGCTTGCGATGTGCCAGTAGATTTCAAACCGCAAGCTCTATCAAAGCTTAATTATTCTGTCATTATATTTGTCGTAGTCGCATCGTTGTCAGGGTATGACTTTTCGCTCTAAGGTCAGCATTTCCTCCACTGGTCGTGGAAGCGCGTGGTAGCTAGCACTTTGTCCCATCCCATAGGGTACTAGCTCACACCATGGGGATGAGGCGCCTGAAGACGCAGTGGCAATGATAGCACGGAGGATGGTGCTGGACAAGGCGAAGTGGACGATGTAATGCGTTGATGGCTTGTTGAATGAAGGATTTTGGTGATGGAGCGACTTATTCGTCTTGTCGTTGTACGTTCGTGGGGTGTGTCGCTGGTATGCTAAATACGCTTCTCTGTGTTCTGACCGAGTATGATGTATCTTATCGTCTTTTGGGGGAGAAAAAGGGCTGGGAGAACTGCAGTACGTGTGTATGAATCGGCGATGAAGGTGTTCTGTTGCGTAGACGCGGCTCATTTGCATGACCAGCTGACGGCTGCTGCATAATTTGCCTCAACAGGTGTTGCAATGTTTTTATTTTGTTGGATAGCAGTTTGTTGACACAGGTGATGGGTGCATTTTAAAGTGTAGTCCCGATTTGTTTCTCCGTTTCACTGTTGTGTTGTGATTTGTTGAATGGTGAAATGCTACTACTTAGCTTTGAGAACGGCTTTAGAAGGTTGAGAACGTGTGACTTGTAGGCAGTTGGGTGGATAGTTTTGAAAGGGTCAGTTGTGTTTGGGAAATGACGAGATATTCCAAATTACCTTGTGCAGGGGCATATATACCAAGAAGGCGAGAAGGTTGAATGCAGCTTGAGTAAACTTTTAGTGTCTTTTCCTTTGTGAGGCGGCTCTAAAATGCTGTCATGTTATGCCAGTGCGCGCTGCTTTTAAGTAGATATGACGGCTAACATTACTATTTGACAACTACGTGGAGGTTAGTTTGTTGAATCCCTTTACTAGCATCCGCTAGTACACCTGGAGTCCTTTGTGTCCTATCTTTGCCAAAGGTTACTTTAGTCTACTGGCCTTTCAACCGCCTTGTTGGCAGAGCAGTGAGACGTCCACCTAATTGTCAATGTTGGGCTTTAAGCAGAAGTGAAATTGCTTAACGCACATTTCGATTTAAGTAGGTGATCAGATTTTCAAATCGAAAATAATTTGAAAAATCCTTCCATGAGGCTGGACTTGCGTAAAGTGCTTGTCAAGACAAAAGTGAAGCGAGGTAGGTGCTAGCTATAAAACTAATAGCTACGTTCTAAATTCGACACATTAGCGTTGCTAGAGTAAGCAGTGGATTTTTGACCAAATAACTTACCATTGTGATCTAGTAATGTTTGGTTTGGGCAAGTTAATTCAAAAATAAATGCATAGCGTTGCATTTTTGCATGAGCTGGAAACACGTAAAAAGAGACTGCGTAGTGTTACTACTCCGAAGACCCGGTGTTAATTCATTCGGTTAAATTATCCAAAAACCAGTTTTCACTATCTTCTTGTTACTTTGTGATGAAGAACTTTTGCTTCTAGAGGTGAGGACGGTGACGATCTTGAGAATATCCAAACGCCGCACCGATGGGACGCTATAGCAAGGCAAATGCATTTAATAAAAAGCAAACTGTTGAAATGCGAAATGAGAATTAACTGGGTCTTGAGTTCAAATTCCTAAATTCAAAAGTTGACTTTTTCGCAAAATAAAATTAAAAATCAGTGGGGCATTTGCAGCGTAAACAGTAAATACGATGTGTTTGAAATGCTTAAAAGAGAAAGTGGGTAGATGAGGAGAAAGTAGAACAGATTCATTTTTACTACTTCACACTCCAAAGACATTGTCCACTTTCCAATCATTAAATTAAGCTACAGTCGTAATGCTTTGCTGCTCGTTTGACTCTCATTTCCGATACGACGAATTGGGTAGGCCTGATTCCCTTCGCAGAGTGGGCTGGCCTCTGAGCCATGCCGGCAGCACCAGTTCCTTTCCGTTTGCCGAACATCTATGTCTTCTCCTGCCTTCAGAGAAGTCTCAGAAGGGGCGCAGGGCTTAAATGCAGGTAAAATGTCATTGTCTTAGGCACATCACGTACTAGTCCGAGTGCCTTTTCAATTCATGGTGGCGTTCGCTGCTCTCGGTTGTTTTAAATGTCTTCTAAGATCATCACGAAAGGTAAGCTATAGTGTTTTTTTCTCTTTAAATATATTGTTTGCGGTGAAGAACATACTTGACCAGTTAATTGGTTCACTACTTGAGGACGGCCGAACTATTCTGGGCAAACCCAGGGTAAAGTTGACTGTGTTTCTAGAGGGCTGCTAAGCTCTAGCGATCCAAGTTTTGAGTTATTTCATCAGTTGAATGCGAAGTTCCTTTTATCTGATGAGAATTTGTGAAAATCCCTGCCCTTTCATTTTGTCGATAAAAAGGTGCTGCACAAAAGCTAGCGCACAGTGAGTGGTCAGGTATCATCGAAATGCATGAGAAGACTTGCTACGAGGAGGCCTTTAAGTTCAATTTGAATTTTGGGGCACTGCTTTCTCGACATGTGCTCCCCTTTCCTAATATGAGTACCACGTATGGTTGCGTTGGTCCCCCTCTCAGTTCCATGTTTTCCACGGAAGTGCGTCCTCAGTGTGAGTGGTAAGATATCTAAATGCCCTCTATGGCAAAAATGATTTCACCATTCTGTTTGGTGATGCGTAGTATTCGTCGTGGATTTGATTTTGAAATGCTGGAGAGCAAACAGCGACTCGATGCGATTTTAAGCTGTGCAAAACGAGCTCCTCCCATTTCTTAGATGACAAGGCCATGCAGAGGTCGAAATTTGTCTTTAAAGCGATTGACCCTTTGGGTTAGGAAAGGCTAAAGGGGGCAACGCATCACTCTTTGCAACACCCTTGGTTAGATTTGCTCGGTGTGCGGTCATCACCGTTTCATTGTGTTAGCGTAAACTTGGGATATCAGCCTGGTCAAATGCAAAGACGAACAAATATTTTGGTAATAAAAGCAGAGAGGTGGATATAACTGCCTGTATTGCCTGCCGTTACAAGGATTCTGTGTGGGCTCAACTCCCATTTCTTTTGTGCCTTGTGCAACAGGCTTTGAGCCTTGATTATGATGGCGACTATTTCAGTAAAATGAAATATGGTAGGAAGCTTTCCATTGTTAGTGATTAATGGCCACAATACCGCAAAGATATCCGATCGCACTGGATCAGTAGATTAGAGTCAAAAAAGTCTTGTTGCTGTTTTAAGAATTCTCTCTTCCATCTCTGTCTTCGCCTCTTTGAAGTGATCGGATTGGTTATCGGAAGACATTTTTGAGGTGCCACAAAAGTACACCAGATGTAGATCTTAAATAATTCTTCTGTTTGTCCCTCTCTCAAAGATCACCCCGTTTTGAAATTTGCATGTGCTGACTGCTTCCAGCTCCACAGGTGCGTCTAAACATGTGTTACAGTTTAAAAAATAACATCCATGCTAATGCTGTGTAGTTGCAGCTGCAGCAGAATTCAGGGCAGATTGAGGTGGTAGCGCTTTTGTGTGCTCCTTAGGCTTGTCTTTGCTTATTATTAGCGTGAAACAACCTGGTAACTGCATAGTAGCTAGATTTCTTCCAAAGCGAAAGAATACATTATGCATGGGAACACGTTTACATTGGACATAGGTTAGGGCAAAGATGCGATTGCGGGGCACCTTAGTAGTGTCTTGACTTCAGCACGAGTAGAGCAAATAAACAGAGTGGTACAAAGTCATTTTTCTCTTTCAAGTACCGTCTTTCCTGTACCCCTTAGTCAACCTCTTACGCCATCCGTCACGTAGGAGTCGGCGCTGTCAGAGGGAAAATTTGCGAGCCAGCTGTGCCATTGATCAAGGTTCCACAGGAGATTAAGGAAGATGAAGGCACTCCTAAGTTAAGCATCCACTTCCCCTAAAATGATCCTAAAAACTCAAAATGTACTGAGCACAATAATCGCTTGCCTTAGAGACTGGATGGCTGAGTGCTTAATTTTGCTTGCACACTACTACTACACAAAGCAATTAGTAGCGGTGATATCACCGCGTGTCAACTCTAAGGTCAACTTACTTCTCCATTCTGGACCTCCGCTATTCAACTAATTGACGAAGAGCTTGCATTTTCTCTATTTTTGGATACTCCGTATGCTTACAACGATGGTTTGTATTAAATTTTTGCATGGCAACTGTGGCTAGCATCTAAAATGGCCTAGCGTGTAAAAAGTATAGCCGCATCTACCCGCCGTGGATTGGGACTTTTGACATGAGAAACGCTTAAATGCAAAGGACATTTTGCTTCCCTCACGAACATCTCAACTAAAATTTTATACGTTCAACTGCAAGCCACAGCACGCAACTAGTGGATGTCGACACTGATTGCAGGAAAACACGAGTGTTAATTCAGAGGGAAACTCATCACTACTACTACTTGCTGCTATTCTACCTGAACAGATGAGGGCTTATCGACTCATGCATACAGCTCTTATACCTGGTTGCATTCCAAGTGGACGATCATCAGCAGAAACACGATGACCAACTTAAGAGGCCTCAGAATGGTCCCAGCTAAATGCTTGAATTAAGCTAAAATATGTAAAAGAATGATCGGTCTATGCACTTTCGACTATGTTGAGGAATGATGCATCAATGCTTTTCAACATCGCCACCTGCACAGCTGCTCTTCCTAGACTGAACAATCTGTTCTCGTAAGTCCAGTCATAATATCACCCCTCCTTTTCATTTTAGGATTCCTGCTATAAAACGGTAGTACTGCAAGCCACAGCACGCAACTAGTGGATGTCGACACTGATTGCAGGAAAACACGAGTGTTAATTCAGAGGGAAACTCATCACTACTACTACTTGCTGCTATTCTACCTGAACAGATGAGGGCTTATCGACTCATGCATACAGCTCTTATACCTGGTTGCATTCCAAGTGGACGATCATCAGCAGAAACACGATGACCAACTTAAGAGGCCTCAGAATGGTCCCAGCTAAATGCTTGAATTAAGCTAAAATATGTAAAAGAATGATCGGTCTATGCACTTTCGACTATGTTGAGGAATGATGCATCAATGCTTTTCAACATCGCCACCTGCACAGCTGCTCTTCCTAGACTGAACAATCTGTTCTCGTAAGTCCAGTCATAATATCACCCCTCCTTTTCATTTTAGGATTCCTGCTATAAAACGGTAGCGCTTATTTTGCATTTTAAGCGGTTCCTTCTACATTTTTAAGCGCTTTCCGATTCATTTTCATTTGCATTTGAGTGTGATGACTACTGGCTAAAGGTCTTTTAAAAGCATGGACCTATTTAGCCAATCAACATACAACTTTGTCTGGTAGCCATTCCCTCCATTCATTAGCTTTTGGGTGGCTCCATTCCACTTGAATGTGACGAAAGCACCTTAAAAAATAGAGCACATTAGTTGTTGCCTATACTGCATTGCATTAGGGCAAGCCTTCAAATCGTTTTATTTTGTTGCGCTCACCTGTTTGATTATGGCGTTTTTTAGTTCTGGTTTGAGTTGTGCTGAAGCCATAAGGGATGGCGGCAAGTAGTCGAAGAGCATAGCAGGCAATGAGACATGCGAACGGAAAAGATTTTATTATCAGTTACTGGGACGGCTTTACATTGACAGTACTCACAACTTAACCAATGACTATTCTCTACAAAGAGCATCGTTGTAATGAAACGCCTCCACAAAGTGATTTAGGTGTCTGACTGTTTGAGTGAAAGCTTGGTGTTTGTCATGGTGTTTATGCGCATAGGTTAGCACCTTCATCACCAGAAGATAAGGAAAAGGAGAAGGTGCAAGGAGAGTTAGAAGAGGATGATAAATAAAGAAAAATTATTGAAGGTAAAACTTAAGGCATTCAGTTTGTAAACGTAGGAACGAACAATTTCAACAAGGGATCACCTCAATACCACCAGATGGATGTGTGTAAGTAAACATGGAAACAGGATGAATAGTGGATCTACTCTGTTTGAGGCTAAACCTAAGACAGAGCTATGTCGCAGGTTGAAGTGAAAAGTGTAACTGTTTAGGGTCTTTGTAAATGTGGAGACCTATTGCATGTCTGGAGAGGCAATTTTTGGTGCCACAAATGTGTTGGAGAATTATCAATAAACACACAGCACTTTGAAATGGGGATAGTTGCGAACGAATGGTAGTGTACCAATTTGAACGAAAACTCGGCCAATCGCAGTCAACTTGGCACGACGATGGTAACCTGTCCTCACTCGCGGTGTAAGTGTAGGTGCTACAGTGATATCTCATGGTGCAACCACCAGCATTTTACCTTGCACTATATAATTGGCAATAATTTTACTCACGAAGCAAGATTATTATTCAGGAGAAAGCTGTTTAAGACATTACCACGGTGCAAAGCATTAGCGAAAAGGAACATCTTTTATTCGGAATACAAATTTTGTAAATATGCGGCATCAAATTTGGTGCAAAGGTGGCGTAATGTAAAGGATAAGGTAGCTTGAAGGAAAAGAGGCTCACATCAAAATGATGCTATAGAGAGAGAGCTTGATTTTAACAAAAACTGGTTTTGCTGCTCCAAATTTGTATAATAGGCGCATCATGTGCCCAAAGTGACATTGAAGGACTCAATTTTTGCATGCACAGTTTTTACACTGGGGATTTTTTATTTTAAAATTTGCTTTAAATGTGTGGGACTTTCGAGAATTGTCGTAAATGGTTCCAAACGCACATCAAAACCCACGGACATGCACACCTACAATAAAAGCTTCCTTACCTGACTGCTTTACACTAGAGAGGGTAATGATCGCGTGGAAGACCATGGCACTCCGATCAAGCATTCCTAGGTTAATGCTTTGAGACACATTGACACTTGGATATTACCAACAGTGAAACAACAAGATTTCGCTTCTCTGCAGCTTCATTTCTACCACTACCATTTCAACACTGAGCTACCCATTTAAGGGCGTATTCACATCAAAGCCTACATTGTGCGTCATTACTTTCGTGTGTGTAGTTGTCAACCAATAGAAGCAATAATTAATGGCCGTTCCTGATTGGCCAAGAGCATTCAGGTGCTTAGTTGACGCTGTGAAGCAGTCAGTCAGCAAGAGCAATTAATACAAAGAGTCCCTAGTTCATGAGGACCATCATTGCCGGAACGTACACACTGACATTGCCTATTCCTCGAAAGCATGTCAGCAAGTTTAGCTATTGGCATTGACTTGGGAGCCACCTTCTCTTGTGTGCTTGCTTGAGTGCACAAACATCGATGTGGAATCGTTGTATGGGGGCGCGGATTTCTCTGTGTCCATCTCACGACATCGTTTTGAGCAACTGTGCTCGGACCTCTTCGATAGAATGTTGGCTATAGTGTGCCAGACTTTGATCGATGCAAGGTTGGACAAGGCCGATGTTCACGAGATATTACTGGTGGGTGGATCAACGCGTATATTGAAGGTGCAGCACTTGCTACAGAACTTCTTCAGTGGCAGTAAGTTTGACAGGTCCATAAATCCGGACGAGGCAGCAGCGTGTAACGCAGCGTTGCTGGCGACTAGCATGATTGGCAAACAGTCGCTGGTGATGCTGGAAGTAGCACCTTTATCAGTGAAGTTGGCGACGCCAGATGGTGAAATAACGACGCTAATAGAGCGTAACATGAAAATTTCATCGAATAGAGTGATGATGCACGCTACATTATTTGACAATCAACGAAACATGTCATTTTGGTTGTACGAATGTGAGCAATTGGTGCCAAATGGGAACAACTTGTTGGGAAAGTTTATGATGCTGCGTAACCCACCTTCGCCGCGTTGGTTTTCTAGGATAAAAATTACATTTGCTATTGACAGGAATGGCATTCTCAATGTGTCAGCGGTGAACGTCTTGTCAGGGCAGCAGATGAACGTCTATGCTAGGTATGCTGGTCGTCTCTCGGAGGGACAGACTTAACAAATGATTTGTAAAGCTAAGGAGTTGAAGCTGGAGAATGAGAAGCAGAGAAGTAAGATGGCAGCAAGGAATAAGCTAGAAAGCTATATCTTCACCATACAATCGAAGTTAGCAGACGACGAGATTAGGCAAAGGATGTCGAAGGAGCAACGCAATTGTACACTTGAGATATGTGAGGCCGTGCTTAAGTGGATGGACCTCGACCATGAGGCCACAGAGAATGACTACGAGCATATGCGCAAAACGGTTGAAAGTGCGTGCAGCCCCATTGTGACAGCGAAGCAACACAGTTAGCAAGCACAGAAACGCAGAATGACTTATTGACAAAATGAATTATCTTTTGCTCATTGGATCCTGAGAATCATAAAGTGATTAAACACGGAAACCCGTTTACCCTGTTTTGATTACCAAGCCTAACCCCAACCCAGAGAGTTGTTACTTCTTTCACCTTGATGTGGCTACATGCATGAGCATGAAATAAATCTTTTCTCTACCCACTTGGCTACTCATTTACACATACCTGTGCCTTCTGATGCATTTCCTTATTATTTTATTTTTACTTAGGGATTGATCTGCAAACATTCCAAAGAGAGCTTAAGGGCAACCACTACTTTACATTTTCATGTGAGTACTGCAGACGATTTATTGATGGATAATCATCCTAATATTTACTTGACTCTAGCCATTCAATTCGACATTCCCTTTATGCAAAGAACGAACTTCGTGCCGCCACGCAACACATTTTCATTTCATAACCAAATGGCATAGGGTTCACTGGGAAAGAGGATGTCTTTCAGGGTGCCCATTACAAGGCAGACCAAGTATAATTCCACATCAATTTCACCATTTTACGGAGGTATCAGTGCCAAATCTAAATACCTCTGCTAATGATTTTGTGTTCCAATGCGTTATCTTAAGCAAAATTGCCAGAATTTGCCTTTCTCCACGCAGGCACTAATGTCGACAATGCCAAGTGTACCATCGAACTCGCATCAAGGTAACCTAAGCTAGACATAGGCAAGCAGATCGCGCTCTCTGATTGAATAGCATTAAGCATGAGTATAGGGGAGGGGGTTAAGAACTGTCTCCTTAAAGGCCAATGCAAATCACTGCATCGAATAAAAACATAATCATGTAATGCTTCGACGCTTTGAATGAGAGAAAGAATGGGATGACCGATGTCGTCCTTCTCTTTGTCTCGTTCCAACTACTTGTCTTAAAGTTAAACATTCGCACACTGAAGGATCCTTTCCACGAAGGAGCACATCAATTTGTCCAATCACTCTTAGCCACCTCCATATTTGCCCACACTGACTCTCATCTTTCCAATGCTTCTGCCTTCCCCAACGCTCCCCTGTAGAAACATCGAGTTAATTATTAGAGAGTGCCATGAGAACTGGTGGTAAGATCAGTTCTATGTGCATGCTCAATTGGTTGTATGTAGTCCTAGACTTTGCAGTCATGTCTCGCGTGATTGGCACAGCTACAATCACAACGGTCTGCGTCTTAATCGAATAGACGAAGCCGAGGAGAACACATTGACACACAGTGTCTAATCCAATTAATACCAAGGCCCTCCTTGTCACAATTTATCAAATGAAGCCACTTATTGGGTGACAAAACGATGGTGCGGTTAAAATACGAGTCGCGCGTCGATCGACTTAACATGAGTTGGTTAAAACAGCACTCCTTGATGCGAAAATGCTTCAATGAAATTCGAATTGTGATGGATGGAAGGAAGCACAAACAATCCAACATTAGTTGCTGTAAGTGCACCCCCTTAATTGCAAAATGTGTCTCGAATTACTCATTTATCGACGTTTCTAAACCAAATTAATCATCGGTGTCAACCGATGAAATGAAAAATGACATTTGAAGGATTATTTGTTACATTCATCAAATGTAACTAATGTGTAAACACATTCGAATAACTGCTCTATAGTTCCTCCTCCAGGGGATCAAAGCCCTCCCGGTACAATCACATTACTCTTTCCCCACCAGAGTCCTAAGCCACAAGCATGAACTCCTCGTAGCCTTCTTTCAGTGAGGATACTAATTAATACAAAAATGGAAAATGAAGTGACAAAATGTGACATGCTGTGGTGCGAAAATGCTTCAATGAAATTCGAATTGTGATGGATGGAAGGAAGCACAAACAATCCAACATTAGTTGCTGTAAGTGCACCCCCTTAATTGCAAAATGTGTCTCGAATTACTCATTTATCGACGTTTCTAAACCAAATTAATCATCGGTGTCAACCGATGAAATGAAAAATGACATTTGAAGGATTATTTGTTACATTCATCAAATGTAACTAATGTGTAAACACATTCGAATAACTGCTCTATAGTTCCTCCTCCAGGGGATCAAAGCCCTCCCGGTACAATCACATTACTCTTTCCCCACCAGAGTCCTAAGCCACAAGCATGAACTCCTCGTAGCCTTCTTTCAGTGAGGATACTAATTAATACAAAAATGGAAAATGAAGTGACAAAATGTGACATGCTGTGGCGCTTTATTTTTCCATTGAATAGCTGTCAAAAAATGTTAATAAGTTAGAGGAAGCTTGCTAAATAGGTAGATGGGGATGTAGTTTGGTAAGTGCAGAGACAGAAAGACAACTTTGAGTACATTTCGCCACATAAATAGCCAATTTCCAAAAAGATCGCAGGACTTTTGGACACACGCTTTTGGTCATTTCTACCCATATTTTGGGTGAATTTCGACCCACAAGATTCAAGATTTATTCATAGCAGGCATGAGTAAAAGGGCCATAGACACCAGCCACCCTCATGTGGAACAATAAGTGGCAGTTCGATTGACGTTGCCGTTTTGCCTGCAAGAAAACAATCCCATTAACGCCCAACACAGTTTTGACTAATCCATGCTTCATTTAAAATGCGAAAAGTTGAGTGTTCTTGTGAAAATATAGGTCATCCTTTGTGACCAAGTTCCATTTATTCTTTGGGATTGTTTTAATGAACAAAATTGTCACCACTTTGTTTTAAGAGGAGATAAAGCCTGAAGCAACCAAAGAAGACTTAGCACAGCATCAACACAGTTGATTCGAACTATTATTTGCACCCATTGTGCCAATTTAGTGACCAAGAATAAGGATACAACCGTGGCTTCTGGTGGAGTCCCTCCCGCCACCCGATCATTAACTCATTCCTCGGAACGATTATGCCTTGTTTAATTTCAACTACCTAAACACTCATAGATCACAGATCATAGATCAAAACGTAAAGTTAGCTGCCAAAACAATCTGTGTTTCTACTGAAAACAAAGCTTTTAGACTAAAGCCTCTGAGTCATGGCAAACCAACAAAATGTGAGGAGCATCGTTGAGCTGAATGCCAACCTGACCCACACCAACGGCGGTTCCATGCCAAGTGCCATTTGTTTGCCACTGTTGGGGCAAATTTCTTGCGCAGCGATGCAGTCTAGGCAAACCCGTTTATACGATTCATAAACGCAGATCAACCTAATTTGACTGCCATTTGAAAAGGCGCAAGGGAGAAGGAAGTAAAAGAAAGCTATCTCCAGCCCAATTTCAACCAAAAACACATTCAATTTCTTTATAGGAAGATGGAAGACTCCCACACTCTAAGTATCCTCAGTAAACGACCCAGCTAATTACAAAAGCCGTCATCGAGGACGGTAGGGGGTTTTACAAGTTGACGAATTCCCCAGCATTTTCTCAAAGCTTGTGCGGCATAGCGATCGCTAACGGGAGAATTATAGGACAAGGTAGAGGCATTAGTGTTAACCGAAAGTTCTGACCTTATTTGCTAATACAAAGTGTTTCTCAACGAAGATACTCCTTGTGATTAGAGGGCTGTGTAGTAGGAGTAGATAGGCTAGCACGTACACAATAGAGGATCACCTCAATACCACCATATTGAAGTGGGGAGGTTAACCATTTCGGGTCCTTGTAGCCGTGGGTGTACAAAATTGAAGCACCTACTGCATGCCTGGAGAGGCAAATCTTAATGCCACAAATGTGTTGGATAATTATCTATAAATGCGCAGCACATTGAAATTGAAATAATTAAAAACGAATGATGGTGTGCCAATTGTGAATGAAAACTGTGCTTATCGCAGTCTACTTGGCACGACGATGGTAACCTGTTCGTACACGCAGTGTAAGTGTAGGTGTTACTGTGATTTCTCATTGTGCAACCACCAGTATTCGAACTTGCACTACATAGTTGGCTAAAAACATGTAAATGAAGGCTACGTAGTGTTACCACTTCGAAGTTCCAATGCAAACTAATTTGCTTAAATCGTTTGGGTATGAGCTCGTCCTGTCTTTTTACTACTTCATGGTGAATAACTTTTGTCGCAAAGGCGAGGACGACGATGACCTGGAGAATACCATAGTGTCAAGCCGATGGGACGCAACAATAAAGTCTGTTGTAGAATAAGACCAACACAATTAAAAGGTGAAGACCTCAAACGAAAAAATACCATTAAGAGCATGGCAAGGGATAGCGCATTACCTCGCAAACTTTCGCACTGGGGAGGATAAGTTTTGAACTTTATGATACCTGATTCGAGTTCTAGTATTGCATTGGCATCAGGAATTGTGGAAGGCTTGTTTTGCACAGCCTAAACTTGCAACAAGTAGCATGATTTTGGGAAACTGACCTCAGCTTCGGTTGCTGCTTGCCCTCCAGCACTTGGGACTCGCGCCTATGATAGAACCACTCATCAACACCTAGAAAGCAAGCACAAAGTTAGAGGTTGAGCTTGACACCTCAGCCTCGATTCGCAAGCAATCGTAGGTGGTTCATCACCACCAGCATGTAATTATTCATCACCACCCTCAAGTTACTCAAAGCACTTTTAAATGCAACAGTATTTTTGACGAGGAACTTCTGCCTCAACTTGACGAAGCGAGTTGGATTCGGTCAAGACAGAATCGCAGTCATTGTGATAAGCTGGTGTGACTTAGCATGCGACATTAAAATATAAGAGGAGTGCAGAGCATAGCAAAGAGTGCAATGCACACAAGGAGACCAGTCGAATCCACTCCACATGGCCAATCCCACTTAGCATTGCATCCATGCGATTGCGAGAAATCACAGCTTTAGTTTATAATATAGACGAGAGGAATGCACTGGAAAATGCCATCAACACGTAGGAATTCTTCTGCCTATAATCTTTGAACGAGGAGAAATGCGCTAAAACTGGTTTTATAGCCGAACAAATGTGACAAATTCATTTTTAGTTATTTTAGCATATTAATGTAAGGAAATGAAATTTTGCATGTTTATGTCTCGATCTATAAAAAGTTAATTTAAATCTGATTCTAAAGAAGCTATTCTGTTCGATACGAGTGATGTGGTAGGTAAGGAGCTCAATACAAAACAATTTCGCTTTTATCTCTGCAGAGGTCACTGGCTGATCGAAGAGAGGGGAAGCATGGATTTCTGCCTCCTCGAAGTATGTCTCTGTGTGCAACGCAGCGTTAAGTGATTGTAACTTAAATAATCCACTCAAGTCACTTAGTCCGTTTTTATACAGCTACGATATACTTGAAAAGTTCCTTAGCTTTAAGAGTGTGTGCGTGTGCAAAATGCGGCAGGGACTGTGCAATAATCTGGGCGACAGACTGATACTTGGGAAGAGAAGCACTTTACACTAAAGGAATTCAAAAACAACTTTTATCTGGAACAACTACTTTCATCTCGGTTTAGCCGAAGCAACATTAGGGTTAATGATGGTGGACGTTTTAATTACTGATGCTATGGAAGAATTTAAACAAAAGGCATACAAAATGCAATGGACGTAGGTTTCAGTTGTTAAAAATGGATGTCTGTCAGTTAGTTATTATTATAGACATTTTACTAGACATCGTGCCCCATTTGCATAAGTACGCACACTCGCGAAGGTGGTATTGATACAAGAAACGAAGGATTAAAACCCCTCGAGCAAAGCGGCAGCTCGAAATAGGAACTAGGTCACCTATGCGGCTGTTGACTACCATGAAGTCTTGTGTTTATGTTGAAGACAAATCAGAAAGGGAGAGTCAGTCCTGGAAGGCACTGTGTGATTTGAAGCAGTAATTAGAGAATTCACTCACCATGTCTGAGAATTCAACGCCCCTATCATACATAGGGCCTGTTGAAGGCACCTAGAAATGCTCTGTCAAACTAAAAGGGACTAAGTGCGCATTAGGAAGGGATTGTAGCTATTTGAATGGATGTGAGTTGGAGTGAATCACATTACAGGGTGCCCGCCAAAATTGTAAGAAGGGAACCTTGCTAGAGCATCAATTAACTGCGTAGCGCCTTGAAACGCTATGTTCTCACTTTCCTTTGAAATACTCCAGAAAGTTCTATTACCTCTGGAAAAAAATTTAAATTTGTACAGGCATGAGTAATTATGAGAATTTATGGCCTGTTTGGACTCTTCCGATTCTCAATGAAGGGAATAACAGAACATTCATTAAACAGGCAGCATTATGCATTGGCTATTTCTGGAACAACTACTTTCATCTCGGTTTAGCCGAAGCAACATTAGGGTTAATGATGGTGGACGTTTTAATTACTGATGCTATGGAAGAATTTAAACAAAAGGCATACAAAATGCAATGGACGTAGGTTTCAGTTGTTAAAAATGGATGTCTGTCAGTTAGTTATTATTATAGACATTTTACTAGACATCGTGCCCCATTTGCATAAGTACGCACACTCGCGAAGGTGGTATTGATACAAGAAACGAAGGATTAAAACCCCTCGAGCAAAGCGGCAGCTCGAAATAGGAACTAGGTCACCTATGCGGCTGTTGACTACCATGAAGTCTTGTGTTTATGTTGAAGACAAATCAGAAAGGGAGAGTCAGTCCTGGAAGGCACTGTGTGATTTGAAGCAGTAATTAGAGAATTCACTCACCATGTCTGAGAATTCAACGCCCCTATCATACATAGGGCCTGTTGAAGGCACCTAGAAATGCTCTGTCAAACTAAAAGGGACTAAGTGCGCATTAGGAAGGGATTGTAGCTATTTGAATGGATGTGAGTTGGAGTGAATCACATTACAGGGTGCCCGCCAAAATTGTAAGAAGGGAACCTTGCTAGAGCATCAATTAACTGCGTAGCGCCTTGAAACGCTATGTTCTCACTTTCCTTTGAAATACTCCAGAAAGTTCTATTACCTCTGGAAAAAAATTTAAATTTGTACAGGCATGAGTAATTATGAGAATTTATGGCCTGTTTGGACTCTTCCGATTCTCAATGAAGGGAATAACAGAACATTCATTAAACAGGCAGCATTATGCATTGGCTATTAAAGTGAGTAAATCTGGCCAAAGTACTGATCTCAGTTAGATTTTTTGGGTTTCTCACGATGCTTATCAACATGATTGATGTCGAAGTCAATAGTCTTTACAAAGGGATGGACCATTAACGGCTTCATTAGACCGTCCTACATTGGAGACGTAACTTTGATCGTCTCCAGGCCATCCAACATGGTTTGCGCATTCAGACTAAAGCGGTGCTGAATGAGTGCATGTAAGTGCATTGTTTCGCCCATTAAATGATTTGGGTCTGGTTTTTCGAGGCTAGTAGGCTAGAAAGATTGCCTTAAACACCATGAGCCTTCTGGTACTGAATTTTCGTTGCACGTGCTTCAATGTCATTCCTTGACATCAAACAAAAATACAGATCACAAAGTACGAAGTGTGCTCAATCGCTTTGGCAGGCACTCAGAGTTATGGCTGAAGACTATGGTTGTTGAGGCTATGACAAAAAGGAAATAAAAGGATTGCTGAAATCCAGTTTTAATCTTACATCTCATTTAAAGCACAATTTCATCTCTTTCGCCAGTCTCAATGTCCTGCGAAATGAGTTAAGGTGGTCATGGAAAAGCCTGAAAAGTATCTGCATATGTTGCGGAAATTCTGTTGTAAAAAAAGAATATCAAGACAAGAATTGGCTCAAAAGAAAACCTAGCGTTGCCGGGGCGGGATCCCATCAAATTCTACAGAAGGCAAGCTAAAAGTACCATTGCCTCGATAACTCGCTCGCGGTACCATCTTCACGTCAGGCTACAGTTAAGAACAGCGATCACAAAAGGATGGAGCTTGCATAGTGATGGAGGTTTTGCTTTTCAGGCAATAAATCTTCAATCGCTTTGGCAGGCACTCAGAGTTATGGCTGAAGACTATGGTTGTTGAGGCTATGACAAAAAGGAAATAAAAGGATTGCTGAAATCCAGTTTTAATCTTACATCTCATTTAAAGCACAATTTCATCTCTTTCGCCAGTCTCAATGTCCTGCGAAATGAGTTAAGGTGGTCATGGAAAAGCCTGAAAAGTATCTGCATATGTTGCGGAAATTCTGTTGTAAAAAAAGAATATCAAGACAAGAATTGGCTCAAAAGAAAACCTAGCGTTGCCGGGGCGGGATCCCATCAAATTCTACAGAAGGCAAGCTAAAAGTACCATTGCCTCGATAACTCGCTCGCGGTACCATCTTCACGTCAGGCTACAGTTAAGAACAGCGATCACAAAAGGATGGAGCTTGCATAGTGATGGAGGTTTTGCTTTTCAGGCAATAAATCTTATATCGTATTATCTTGCTTTTTATTTCAGCACTGCACACGCTATACTCCCTAATTTCATTCATGGAGAATTATACTTAATGAGCAGGATTTGCCGATGGCAAGGATCCAAAATGGAATAATGTCTTGAACGACTCTCGCTAGCGCTGAATCACCACTCACTGCCAATAAAGCCAGCGCATTATACGAGTGAAAGGCCGGTACTACTCACTTTAACATCAATAGACAGGAGGTCAGAGGACTTATGAAAATGAATCACCTGTGCCCCTCAGGACATCAATAAATACATTCCCAGTCACATGCCTTACCATGTTGCGAGTATTGACTAGAGGAAAGTGTCACATAAAGGCCCACCTTCTTACCTATTATTCGTTCCTCCAACAGACTCGCCAGCACTCTTGTTGGGTGATGGAGGAGGCGCGGATTCCCTGGCCAGCTGTAAGATTCACCAGGTTAAGGAAAAATAGGTTTCCTTCCTGTGTTATAGTGCTTATCATTCTGCTCCACTAGACTACTTTCGTGGATTTTACTACTCTTTCTTTTGGAACAAGTGAAGTGCTCGAGGCAGACTGGCTGAAGTCATTTTTTTCCATGGAAAGCATATATATTTCTTACCATTTACCCTGAGGACGCATTTTCAAGGTCCACATGGGGACCCAACGGAGTGATTAAGGTGACCATGCGTGAAACACATACCAGGAAAGAAGAGCACTTGTCAAGAAAGTAATGCCCAAAAATTCAACGTGCGCTTAAAGGCTTTCTCGCAGCAGATGTTTCCATACATTTTGATGATACCTGACTACTCACTTTACACTAGCTTTTGCGCAGTAACATTTTATCGACCAAATAAAGGAGAGGAATTTTCGCAATATCCCATTTGATAGAAGGAGCTTCGCATTGAACTAATAAAATAACTCAAAACTTGATTTGTTAGAGCTTAGTAGCGCTCTAGAAATCTTCTTGAGGCGTAGAGAATCACATTAAACTTTACTTTGGCTTTGCTCGGAATGGTTCGGTCGTTCCCAAATTGTGAACCAATCAATAGGTCATGTATGTTCTTCACCGCAAACAAAGTGACGAAAAGGCAAAAAAATACTACACTTTACGTTTCTTAAAAAAGCACTTGGACTAGCTCATATGATGTGCCTAAGACAGTGATATTTAACTCGCATTTAACTTTTGCTTAATAATGTTTAAATTGTTGGTGCACCCCTATTGAGACTTCCCTGAAGGCTGAAGGAGACAACACATATATGTTTGGTAGACAAAAGGAAATTGGTCCTGCTGGCATGGCTCAGATGCCAGCCTACTCTGCAATGCGGATCTCACCAACCCGATTCTTCGTAACAGAAACAAGAGTCAAACGAGAACCAAAGCATTACGACTACAGTTTAATCCAATAAGTTGAAAGTGGACAATGCCTTTAGAATGTGAGGTAGTGAATAGGAGTGTACTCTACTTCCTCTTCACTTTACCCTTTTCCTCTTTTGGGCACGCCAAACCATCTATGAAAAAATAAGTTAGTCTTATGCAATGCAATATTTTCGCAAATCAATTTTTTTTGAAAACGTTCCCTTTTGGTATTTTTTTTGATAATTGCTCCTTTCCTTTTAAAAAAGGTGAGAAAACAAATTTCTCACTATCTTTAAAAAGAACGTCAGTGTTTTTTCTTTGCCGCATTTTCAAATTAACACATTAAACTTAAATTTCTTTTGCAAAAGAAGCCTGCTTTTCATTCGAAAACTTTAGCTCAAGACCCGGTTAACTATCATTTTGCATTTCCACAGTTTGCTTTTCGTTAGCTACATTTGCCTTGCTATAGCGTCCCATCCATGCGGCATTTGGATATTCTCAAGGTCGTCACCATCCCCACCTTCAGAAGCAGTTCTTCTTCGTAAGGTGACAAAAAGATAGTGCAAACTAGCTTTCAAATAATTCGCATGAATAAATTAACATTATGTCTTGAGGGAAATTGCACTACACAGTCTCTGTTTACCTGTTTTCAGCTCATGTAAAAATGCAACGCCATGCCTTTATTTTACTATTATCCTGCCCAAACCAACCATTATGAGGTCACAAAAGCAAGTTGAATTGTCGAAAATTTACTGTTCACTTTTTAACGCAAATGTATGGAATCTAGAATGCAGCTATTAATATTATATCTGGTGCCTACCCCGCATCACCTTCATATAAACGAGCACTTTGTGCAAGTCCAGCCTCATAGTAAGACATTTCAAGTTATTTCTGGTGTAAAAATCTTGTTATCCACTTAAGTTGAAAGGCGCGTCAAACGGTTTCACTCCTGCTTAAAGCCCAATATTAACAACAAAATGAAAGATTCACTGCTCCGCCGACAAAGTGTTTGAAATGTCAGCAGGCAAAAGTAACCTTTGGCATCGAGAAGACACGAAAGGCTCCAGACGCACTAGCGGATGCTATTAAGGGGATTCAACAAACTAATCCCCACGTGGCTGCCCAATAGCAACACTAGCCGTCACATCTACTTAGAAGTAGCGCGTACCGACACAACTTGACAGCACTCTAGAGCCGTCTCACGAAGGAAAAGATACTACGGGTTTAATCAAGCTGCAATCGGCATTTTCGCCTTCTTGATAATATATGCTTCTGCACAACGTAGTTGGAAATATCTCGCCTTCTCCCAAGCACAACTCACCCTTTCAAACCCATCCACCAAACTACCTATAATTAACACATTATCTACCTTCTAAAGCCGTTCTCAAGGCTAAGTAGCAGCACTTCACCTTTCCACAAATCACGACACACTCAACAGTGAAGTGGAGAAACAAATCGGGACCGCACTTTAAAATGCACCCATCACCCGTGCCAACAAAATGCAAACAAAATAAAAACATTTCCACACCTTTTGAGGCAAAATATGCCGCAGCCATTACCTGGTCATATAAATGAGCTGCGTCTACACAAAAGAGCATCTCCATCGCCAATGCATACATGCGTACTACAGTTCTCTCAGCTCTTCCCCTCCCCGAAGACGATACGAGACATCATACTCGGTAAGAATACATAGAAGTGCATTTAACATACCAACGACACACTCCACGAACGTACAACGACAAGATAAATAGGTCACCCGATCACCAAAATCCGTCATCCAACAAACCATCAACGCATTACATAGCCCACCTCGCCTTGTCCAGCACCGCCCTCCTTGCTCTCCTCGGTAAGGCTACTGCGCCGTCAGTCACCTCATCCCCATGGTGTGAGCTAGTTCCCTATGGGATGGCACAATGTGCTAAACATCACGCGTTTCCATGACCAGTGGAGAAAATGCAGGCCTAAAAGCGAAAAGTCAAACTCCTGCCAACGATGCGACACCGCGACAAATATGTTGACAGAATAATTAAGCTTTGATAGAGCTTCCAGTCTGAGATCTACTGGCACGTCACAAGCATACAAAGACAAGCCCAATCGCTTGTCTCTTGCGGTGGAAATACACTCGCTACCACCAATTGGTAGATGACCGCTAAACAACACATTCACACACACACGAGAATCTTGAAATCACACAACTTTATGTGACATAAGCCGCATAGGCAAGAATCTGCAGAAGCAAGTGCAGCATGAAGTCATTGACCATTTCCCAGTTCCCTTACATATTAATCACACTCGGGCAATAAGTCATCTCACTCGCTGCACCACTCACACGGGCGTTACTGAAACCGCCTCTTTGGACAAGTTACCCATACATGAACACGCATCGATAACTTGCGCCTTAAGCCTCAGACATTAGCCAAGCAATTATCGAAAGTGGTAATAAATCGTGCAGAGAATCATGCTTACATATCAAAGCCTCGTGGTATTACCACACTACCCACTACCCAACATCTACTACACATCGGCTCTATCTCATACCGTGGTGGTCAAGGCGACTAAACCCAAACATCTTAGATTAAAAAGACCAAGAAAAACTAATAACCGCAAAAACTTAATAACATCTAATTCAACCTACAAAACTCTCTTGTTTCGGTCTTGCGTGGCGCACACCACAGTCGTTCACAGGCCCACCAAGCACAAGGAAGCGTCGCTTATTTCCAGGATGAGCGATTAGTCCACATTAAGCAAAGGGACTTTTGGCGGAGTCAGTAGGTCGAATAATCGCAACACCACAGCTGTCCACGACGACACCCAGTTCAAAGGCGCCCAATGCAGTCTCGGTGGCTTCCCATGGGTCGGCTTCTAAATCCCAATACCCACTGCCATTTCCACCGTCGACAACGATAGACGTTGCTGGTGGCCTGATGAGTCGGGAATGCTGTTGAAAAGCGTCCCATGCAAATTTCAGAGGAGAAATTGACACCTAGTGCTGTTCGCGAATGACTTCATGCTTGGTGAGTTTTCCACATTCCAACAACAAATGAGGTCCCACTCGCCATGAAAACCTCCTTTATAAACCAACTCGCCACATGGAAATTCGCGGGGACAACTTAAATCAATCCGTTCCACAAATGCTCGGCATGACGAACAAACGTGAGTGTTATCTATAGACAACGAAAACTTATCCAGCTTTCCTTCGTGAATCGTGTCCAATAAAAAACTTTGCAAACATAGATGTGGATTCCGAAACACGTATGTACATGTAAATGACTACCGATTTGTACACCTCATGCATTAAATGTTAATTACCTGCAAAATACCATAGAAATGCATCTATGCTCACAGCGAAAAATAAATAAATGCTGCAATGAAGGACATACACCTCGAGTCGCAAAGGTAGGCAAACATTACTTCAGCAAAAGAAATTGAACATTTAATAAATGATTGGATTAAGTCTCCTCAATTCCTCTATTTTAGCACTGACACAATCACCGTCGCAACCTACCACCTTTCCCAAACGGGACAGTAAGCCTTCCTGCCATGCTAACTTTAATCTCGCAGCCGTCTCGGCACTCCAGCTTGTGTCCATGTGATTATCCAATGCTCGTGCCAAACGAGGCGAAACCTATCGCAATGCCATTAAACACACCGGTTTCGTCCACGACATGATCCACATCGCAGAACCAGGGAGACGTCTGTCCAGGTGACTCGAGAATCTCGCACTGTCTATTATTCCACAGAATCTTCAAATGTCAACCCGCCATCATTGTGAGTTTGTGATACATAAAAAAGGGGAAAAGAAAGGTCGAGAAGTGAATGAAAGCGCACCACAAAGCCAAAAACGCAAGCAAGTAACAAAATTGCCTCAAAAAACAAACACTCAAGACTCCCACAAGGTCCGACCTGCGTATTGAGGCGAACATTTCCGAACGAACAGCTACAGACCTCCATGCAACCATTCTTTTGCTTCTGGATCTGTCTCAAACACCAACTCATATCAAAGCTGAACCCACGACTCAATAACAATCTGCACCCTACATAACACGTCTCTCAAAGATGCTATCACCATGAAACCAAGTTCACAAAGCTAACAAGCAATTAAATTCCAAAGTACCCCATGCCCCCGATATCTATTCTACCAACATGAAAATCATAGTGATGAAAATAACGTACATAAAGATGTGGCCGAAGTCGGCAAGCTGCAACCCATTCTAACCTGCGAAAATCGTAAAGCGACATACAGGACTAGATACACATCCAATGCTGCTGGGTGATGCTCCAGTTCTTATCATATGACACTCCTCTAGAAACACACATGTCTCCAAAAGCAAAGGTTAAAAAATTGTTCTCATTAATTCCAGCAAAACGCATACTTGAACTAGCCAAATCTGATGCAATCAAAGCCCCTCAAACTAGCATCCAAGCCGCTAAATATTACCCAACATCCTTTCCGAATCGAAATTCAAAGCAGCCGCGAGCAGCTATTGTCTTTATAAACTACTAATAAAGTGTGGTTTAGCTGACGTGCTTTTAGTATTTAACAAAACACCTGTAATCCAAGAATTGTGCGGATATAACAGGCACATTTATAAATATTTATGCCATTTGCAGGAGTTAGAAGAATTTATACATGTAAGCGCGTGTATTTAGAAGTTAAATTAAAGCATTAAGCATTCAAAGAAATCAATCGAATATGCTTAGGATTTTGCGTATTAATTGCAAAACACTTGATTCGATAAGTGATTTTAGCCAAACAGAATTCGCGAAAAATATTCGAAATAAAGGCTAGTTTAGGCTTTGTATTTGGCCTTTTTAAATACCTCTAAATACCTCCACAATAGTATTGTAATGCTTGTATTGTAGTACTTTGTTTGGAGCGCTGGTTCCGGTCGCTTTGGTAGGTATATTGTACTAGCCGGTTGGCTGACCTCTGGGCCAACCAGCAGCTCCCAATCCCTCTATTTCTAGAACATATGCAATCTGCCCTGGTACTATGTCTTCCTATACCTTATAGAAAATCTCGGGACAGAAGGGCTGGGATCGACGTCCATCTTCGGCATCTCCCTCTCCCTCGTGCATGCAAGAAAGTTATTAACAACTAAGTCGACACCAGCCGTGAACTCCAAGTCTAGTGCAACTGCCAAGGGGGACCAGCGACGTTGTGGTCAAGCATCCTCCGTAAGCTCTGTCTCAGGTTGTCGGACAACTTGCCTCCATTCGCTGAAAGGTGTGTCTACAGATGTAGAATGTGCAGGATGCCATTCGATAGCATCGTCTTATGCTTTGCACGCTTGCATCGCGTGAATCCCGTTCCTACGAGGCCCATTTGCTCCATTTGCCAAGGGTTCTACGACACCCTCGGGTTTATCCACGGCATCAAAAAAGCCTGGAATCACACTATGTGTTGCATGTGTCTCGACCCATTCTAACACTTTGATTCATACCTCCATCTTTCATTGAGACACATTATAGTGAGAGAGAAGGATTTAGAAATACGACTTTGATTCACCGAGTGATACGCGGAGTTGATGGCGCCACAAAAACACATGCGCTAGAATCTTGATGACTAAAACAGCTAGCTTATGGGTGCTTCTCACAGCACTGATTACGTTGTGATGGCTGACACGGGAGGCTGACTGAGGGGAGCGTTGAGGACGACGCTCGAAAGAAGAGAGGGATGTGTAATACTTTGTTTATTTGAACTGCCTGTTTTGGTCACTTGGGTGGCCATATTGTACTAGCCGGTTGGCTGTCATCTGGGCCAAGCCAGGAGCCCCTAATTCCTCTGTTTCCAGAATGTATGCATTCTGTCCTAGCACTGTGTCTTCCTTTACCTTATAGAAAATCTCGGGACACTGCAGTTGCTTTCGATTTGATGATGCTGTAGCGTCCCGATACTTCCTCGAAGGCAAAATAAGGCAAAATACTAGTGCAGAATGTATATATTCTGGAAACAGAGGGTTTGGTGCTGCTAGGCATAGCCCGGAGGCCAGCCAGCCCGGCTAGTGCAATATGAACACCCAAGTGACCGAAACCGGTAGTTTGAACAGGCAAAGCATTACAGATGCCTTTACACATTCAGGTAGGTACCCCTAATTTGTTCTTCTTTATTGCATGGTGCTTTGCCAAGGTGTACTTAACAGTTCGAGTTGCTTTCCAATGCCAAGCCCGTGTATTTTGCATCAGGTTTGTTAAGTGATTCCTTACTATCCCAGAACAAAACTGCCTGTACAAAAATTGATTCTGTGTTGACTTCTGGCTGACCAAGTAAAAGGAATTTTATTCTTATTGGAAATCGGAAAGATGGAAACGTTATTTATCAAAATGTGTAGAAAAGGGACGCCACCACTGTGCCCATCTTTGCTTTCTGCTAATATCTATCCACATGGGTGTTAATGGGAGAGCAGCTGTCCCATAGGTAGGCAGTGTCCAGAGTATTACCAAAGTGTTATATTTAATGGAGCGTATGCAGTAGTTATCTGCTGTTATGCTGTTTTACTACTGTGAATAATTAATGACCACCTATTATATAATTAATGTTAGCACTTGCATATTTGCCGTGACATGCAGTTGTGAGTGTTTCCTTCTGACGTCTATTAAGGCAAACACGCATTCATCAATTTGTATTTAGGTGAACATTCGCATGCTGGTATATTTATGCCCACCTTAACACAGTTAAAACTTATATTTTGGCAAGCAAAATTCTGATGTTTCACGTAGAATGGATGGAAATGGAGGAATGTATCAGTGTTTAAGTGGATGAAGGTGACGCGTTGGCTAGCCGATACAATGGCAGCATAGGCGCACGGATGACTGTCGCCACATCATGTTCCCCTCTGTCTGTCCATTCGTGGACCAATGGGAAGATGTCTGATGCAGCTGTGCGCATTGTGATTGGCTGGCGTGTGCGTTAACGCGTGTGAGGTGAACTTGGTCAGAGAAGATGAGGGAGGGAATGTGCATAAGTAGGTGTGGAGGAGGCGGTGTTGGGATGCTTGGTGTTGCGTTTCGCTGACAAGCGAGTGGTGGTTGTTATTGGCCCCCAAAGTAGTGCCAGACAAAGCAGCAAAGAAGGCGTCGAAGGTGAAGGAGAGCTACGCTATCTACATCTGCAAGGTGCGAAGATGATTGTAATGATTGGGTCAATAGTGAAGAGAAGGATGGGGAAATAAAGGTGGGCTTTGTGATGGATAGAGTGATTATCGGTGCTCCTACAAGACGGCTTCAAGGATTAGATGTTAGGACGATTTGGTTGTCTCTCAACTACGACCTCGTTGGTGCTAAATTTAACAAGTTGATGGTATTTAGTGAATTAGTGGTAAAGCAAATAACTACTACATATTCCCCATCATATGTAATAATAACAATAATGATAGCAATAATGTAAACAATCCATACGCATATGCAGTAGCAACTGATCCAGCAACCAACAGGTTGATAGATATGGTCCGAATGGCAAGATAGATGGCTAATGCCCCCGCGGAGAGACGAGTGAGTGGAAGAGCGTGGAGCAGCACGGAACTGTTGGATTTGATGGTTCAGTACATACGGTATCTGCAATTCTCGACTCTGTTGGGGTGAAACCGGTTCATGTTAGCTTAAATAAAATACGAATGCCCCATGACTTTGGCCACGCGAGATCTGGTCATAGTAGATACAGTTGTTGGCGGGATGTAACATAGTGAATGGGGCAGCCAACGGCAGGAGGCGTTGGCGTTGGAGAGACAATGGAGTGGCAGGGTATGTTGTGCAGCCAATAAGAACTGTGTGCTAGTGTTATCAGTGATGGGTATAGAGGAAGGTAGTGAATCACGTGATAGAATCACGTTACAATTGGTTGGTCGAGAGTGGGGGAGGACTGAGTGGAAGAGGCAAAGGAGGCAGGTCGCGGGCCAAAACGAGAACTAGGTCGGCGCGGGCGTGTCTACAGTTCCCCGTGGGCCGAGTGCATCGACTAATGCATTGTGGCAACCAGGCAGAGCGTGTGAGTGCTGGAGCACCGGCCTGCTTGACTGATGTGCTCGCTGGAATACTAGGCTGTCTAGGTACTGGAGTTGGCGGGTTTTGCGGCGCGCGACAACAAGAAGATGCATATCATGCCTCATCACCTGTTGCAGTTGACGAGTTGTTGGGTGTTGTGACCATCGCGCAGGATGGTGTGCTGCCCAACATCCAGGTGGTGCTGCTGCCGAAGAAGACGTAGAAGGCAGTGGGCAGCAAGGAGTACGCAGACCAAGTGCATCCTCCTCGCAGACAGACCGACTAACTGAGTCTGCAACCATAAACGTGATAACGGCCCTCTTGAGGGCCCCCACCACAAGTCAGGCTGTTGTCCACTGGATGTGTTGATCGACCGGCTGCCAGGTGCCTGATGGTTTGCCTTAATGCCCTACTGGGTGTGGGGGCTGCAGTGTTGGCACTCAGAATTACGACGGGAGATTGGGGTGGAGTGCAGTGTTCTCCCTTCCTACATTACTCGGGCTTGCGCTTTGCGTCGGTGGCCTGGTGGTGCAGTGGTTTGTTGCAAAGGCGAATCTCCAAATGTTATTTATGTAGGACGCGCAGTCCATCTTCCCTGTACCTATGTATCCATTCACTCCTGCATTAATGCCTGAGCTACCTATTTGCACTGTCCATTCGCCCACTCAGTCCAGGTAACCGCATTCAGGCATTTCTTCCTGGTCAATTCACCTTTAACAGCCAATCTGACGCCACACTTCTGCCTAAAACTACCCTCTTTGCTCTGTGGAAAGACTTTCCAAATCTGATATAAAGGTTGTTCTAAGCAGAGGAGGGAAGGAAGGGAACAAGGTTGAAGTTGAAACGAGCGCCGAGCAAAAGACGGCACCTCTTCAATGGGGGTTGTCGAGGAGCAGATTCGGGTTCTTCAGTTCCACCTTCACCTCGTGGTGTCAGCGATGATGATGATAGTAAGAGTGCTATTTTATTCCAGGGAAGATGTTATAATTGTGCTGAATCTGGTTCTGTCGTTGTCAGTGCACCAACGCACACTTCTTATATGTAAATCCCCAAAATGTACTCCCTGTGAGTGTCCCCTAAAAAATACTAGCCTGGAAATAGATTTACAGCCTTGCAAAAGACGTTAGTGGCGAAGTTGGACTTTGCTGTGATGAATAGAGAGTCGAAGGTGAGGAAGCATTAACACTCACTGCAAAGGCGAATCTCCAAATGTTATTTATGTAGGACGCGCAGTCCATCTTCCCTGTACCTATGTATCCATTCACTCCTGCATTAATGCCTGAGCTACCTATTTGCACTGTCCATTCGCCCACTCAGTCCAGGTAACCGCATTCAGGCATTTCTTCCTGGTCAATTCACCTTTAACAGCCAATCTGACGCCACACTTCTGCCTAAAACTACCCTCTTTGCTCTGTGGAAAGACTTTCCAAATCTGATATAAAGGTTGTTCTAAGCAGAGGAGGGAAGGAAGGGAACAAGGTTGAAGTTGAAACGAGCGCCGAGCAAAAGACGGCACCTCTTCAATGGGGGTTGTCGAGGAGCAGATTCGGGTTCTTCAGTTCCACCTTCACCTCGTGGTGTCAGCGATGATGATGATAGTAAGAGTGCTATTTTATTCCAGGGAAGATGTTATAATTGTGCTGAATCTGGTTCTGTCGTTGTCAGTGCACCAACGCACACTTCTTATATGTAAATCCCCAAAATGTACTCCCTGTGAGTGTCCCCTAAAAAATACTAGCCTGGAAATAGATTTACAGCCTTGCAAAAGACGTTAGTGGCGAAGTTGGACTTTGCTGTGATGAATAGAGAGTCGAAGGTGAGGAAGCATTAACACTCACGACGTGTTGTGGGTGTTCTCGACGATCCCAGTCAGCTAAGTTTCTGTACTCCGAATGAGGTTGTTCTACAGCATTGCGCGTGGAGTTACTATGAATGACAACTTGGGCCTTCAGGTCTGAATCTATGCCCGTGAAATAAGTAAAATGGTCCCGTCACTTCATCCATGTCTGCATTCTGCAGATCGATGGGCATGTTTCTTTCACAATATCCACTTCCACCTCTTATCACGTGTTTTCCTATTGGAGCGTGGTCTGCTTCCACCGTCGAAGGATTGAGCCCGTCGTTGACGAACGTTGGAGTAAAAGTGCGAGAAGTACCCCCCAGTTTGGACTCGGATTGCGTTACGTCTGTAGGGACGGAATAAGAGGTGGGATTGCGTGGGTCGCACGAGAACTCGTAAATTGCTTTGCCTCAGTTGGGATCGTTTTAGTCCACTGGTTAGTCTAAATCTGATAAATTTGCAGTTTTTTAGGGTCTTGTGGGTAGAGGAAGGTAGAGTTGAGAGCTTATGCGTCTATTGCGGAGGTTGCCGGTTTTGATCCTGGAATTTGTGGTTATGTCTATTTTGAGTTTGGCATTCGATTGGTTTTTATTAAGCGCATTCACCTCTGGCGATGCTTAAATTTACGAATGTTTCGAATTTACACATTCATTTTAACCTCTTTCATCTGGCTGGCTCTGCTGCCGATAGGTTAGTAAGTAGCCAGATAGAAGGGTTCCGTAAAGCATTTGCTAGTAGACTAGTTCAAGCGATTCAAAAAGTGCGTAAAATTTTGCTCTTTTAAATCATACATGTTCAAAAAATTGGCTTGCTCTTGATCAGTTGCCACAAAAATGAACTCGGGATCTATTCGTAGTGACTGGTAGCACTAAACCAAGCAACGGTATCAATGTTGTTCTTGCAGTAAGTTTCCATTCCCAACAGAAAGTTTTGAGGTCCCACGTTAGTTTATCGCATTTGTTGCTGTTGGACAAGGAAAATGTAGACAGGTGTAGTGATTGGGCGATCATTGAATTTAACAAACTAATAAAGCCAATGAGTTAATACCATGGCAAGGAAAATCTCTGTTGCATGATTAATCAATGCTAGCACCTACTGATACCGGTAAGTTCCGGTCTCGCCTGCCATTTCTTTCCCACTTTTTAACACTTAGCTCTCTATTTATTCGCTGATTCGTGTTCTATCACTAGCTATTTGATTGCCATACCAATTTGTGCTAGCACGCTTTCTCAACGACGTTGATACAAAACAAAATCACCTACTTTTCTTGTCCCCCGTCAGTGGAACAATCGAATGTGGACGCTGTGTGCAATGTGATGTTGAAGTCTGCCCCTAAAACAGCCAATGGGGCGTCCACACAAAATGCGCCTTAATCTCTCCACCGACCCACCTATCATCCACGATCTAACCAAGCCACCTAAGCCATAGAGGATGTGATTTTGGCGCATGATAAAAGGGACCACGTCCATGGCAGTAACGATCTTGCACTTGGCGTGCTCAACATGTCGCGGCGTTGCGAACGACCTTATCCGGAAGGCTCCTAAGAATATCGCGGATTTTATGGTAACTGGGCCCACAGATGATTTTTGACATCCTGAATGTGGTCTTGCGGCACTTTCATGTGAATCTTGGTACCTCTCTACCCAGAACCCTTTACCCCTTACCTTAATTAAGCGTTGATAATCTCATCGCTTCATTTCGTAAGGACCAGAGTCACAAAGACTACGAGGCGCGAACAGAAGAGAAGGCAGGAAATAGGACCTGTCCATTTGAACATTTCAATTACCGTCTTCCTTTTTACCCTTGGTACACCCATTTGGTGTTCCATTTACCAATACAATTTTATTAGCCTCATTTTTTTTATTAGCAATACATGCAGATGCACCTAGACACATTTGCATGTGCGTAAAGAAACTAACTACATGCGTGCATAAATAATTGTCTGCTAATTACAGTACTTAATGACTCATAGCTAAAAATATAGGAAGATATACCAATATGGTAGTAAATTATAAGCGACATCTTGTCATATTTGTTAATTGTATTTCATACATATTCGTCCAAGTACATGGAGACTACCCTTTTACCAGATTGTGGATGCATGCGCGTGTAGGTGTGTAAGTGTTTAAGTGATTGTGGAGCGGCGCAGAATTGTTCAATGCAGTGGTTAATATGACGGTTGGTTGGCTTGGCTTAGCAAAAATCAGAGGTGATTGCACCTATAGCTTCGGTTAGTTGGGATCAGGTCAGGTCAGATGCGATTGTCGGTCTGATGCAGCAGGATGGATGCAAGAACCAATGGCAGGAATAGTCAGAGGTGGCGAACCAATGAGATGTATAACTTGGTTGAAGCGCTGTGCAGCCAATAAGAAATGTGTTGCAGTATAATGAGAGGTGGCCATAAGGGTGGGAGCAGCATGCGGTAAATGACAGAATCAGGGTTCTATAGGATGTACAGTTGCGTCGACACTGAAAGATGGGGAAGAAATAATGAGTAAAAGGGGCAAAGGAGGCGAATCACGGCCTCTGGGACGATGTCGTTGCAGGCAGGTCTATAGTTACCCATTAGTCGTGAGCACCACCTGTTGCATGGTTGCATCTGTGGAGTGCGTGGATGATAGGGTACTTGTCTCGTCTGCTAGACTGCCATGCTTAATCGAATGCCCCGGCGCTGAAGCGCTCAATCTCGAGTCAAAATGGTCAGTTTTGATGTTTACTGGTTCTCGTAGCGCTGTTGAATTAGGCTTGGATGGGCAGTTTGCAACAACCTCCCTTCAACGTTCCTTCCCTACTCACCTAAGCATAATGTTGCAAAGAGGAGGGTGGAGTAAAGTGATCGAGTGCAATGGCCCAATACAAAGTAGGAAAAATGGAGCGAGACGGGGAGCAGAGAGATTCTACTTTCACCACCTGAAACACTGACAATTCGTGTTGTCACTTCGAGAGCTGTTTACTTTCACTTTCACCAACAAAGGCGAGGACCATCATTACACACTACCAGGCTTCCATCTACCTGCTGTCACCAACAATGGGGTTGATGGTAGCATGTATGCCACCACCAACCTCAGATGTTCCCCCTTTCTCCACGTCCCCACTTTGACTCCATACGTCCGCTGTGGCAGTCAGAGTGTTAGCCGGAAGCACAACAGGTAGAAAAAGGCACAGGGGAGAAGACTCGACTGCATCAAAGTGTTTTATCGATGCCACTTAGCGAGAGGAAGAGAGAATAACAGCAACAGTGACGCACTGAGTTTATTGACAAACCTCAAACACCAGCTGAGCTATTCACCCATTCACGCATCTATAATACACGCGCGACCAAGCCCTGATACTCTGCCCTAAACTCTCTGTTAACCACCCCACATGTCCTGTCTGCGCCACCTTTGTTCCCTTGCGAAAAGAACAAGGAGACATTAATACAACCTGTAATGTGATATTGAGATTGACCCTAAATAAGGCCGTTGGAGCGTTCACACAAGGGCGACAAGGTCTTTACCTGTCCGCCTATCGGATGCATCGCAACCCATCCACGGAAGCTAGAGAGGGTAAGACCCCGGTGCTTGAGGGCATGGGTCACATCTTCAACGATGATGGCGTTGAGCATCGCGTGCTCTGTGTGCGTGGTGGCGTCGCGGATGACGTTCCAAGGAATGACCCCGGACACACTCACAAGCGTCCTCGCAGACGAGCCCAGAGATGTGTCTCACTTCATCGTGGCGCAGTAGACTGTGCCGAAGCTCTATGCTATTTATGCATCTATGGTAAAAATTTTTGAGAACTGAACCTAACTTCGCAGTGAGCATCTGTTCAAGCTTAAAATTAGCAAAGTGAACTGTGATCATCCCACTGAGTTGAGCTGTACTCCGGCCATGCGTTCCGTTCAAGTCCGTTCATCTGGGGTTGTAAATATCGATTTGGCTGCACTGGATTGGAAGAACACCCTGCACTAGCATTTTATTGATCTCTTTTTAATTTCGATTTGTGGATCTTCTAAAGGCATTCGAGTAGGCCTTTTAACTGCTACGGGCTTAATGATGCTAGTGATGAGAACTCTACGAGGGTTTCAGTAAGCCGATTTGCACATTTACTCACAAAAATCACAAGGTGAGAATGTTTAGTTGATCCAATGGTAATAACGCAGGTACTGTGTCATTATCGGCTAGTTGACGGAACTGAAGTAGATTGCATCAGTCCAAGCGTGTGGATAACTGGTGCCTAAAATGAAACAATCAACATTACATTTTTGCGTTTTGTGTCGCATACTTGAAATGCGATTGCGTCTAGGCCACATAATTTTGGAAATATTTTTTTGTTCAGCTACAGCTTAGGGTAATGCTATCAACATTCCAATGTCTAGGATTTTTACCGGATGCAATGTACAAGAAACTGCCCTGTCTTAATCGACACCGCGGTAGAAATTTAAGTTCTTGACTCCTATGACGTCTGAGCGCTTCTTATAATTGTGCGAGACAGGACTTCACAAAAGCCTTAAGTGGCTTCAAGAGCTTTTTCACATTGCTTATCCTGTAAAAACCTGAGCTAGCCTACAGCATAACATCGTTTTCCCTGCTAACATACGGTCAAACTACTTTAGAGGTAATGTGGGCCACCAGAAGGGCCACACTCCACACACTTGTCTTTGCTGTAATTTCTGTTGCATTGACTATTTCTAGTTCCATAAATTGGGGAGTTGTACGAAAGTCGTGCATTTCTGAAGGTCCGAATCCGAAAGAGAGACGTTCACGGATTTGAGGGCCATACGCACAATGCGCATGGCATGACGGCCTTGTGGACCACAAAGGACCTTACAAGAGTGAAACAGGGCATCATTATCAGGCGCGTGGTCAAGATGGCGGGCGAGAGTAAAAAGGTCGAGTAAACTTAGTTTTAGTGTGAACTTCTGGACAATCTTTGATACGCTCCGGTTTTAGCTTGAGGTTTCTTGTTAGCAGAAATTTTTTAAAATCATAGTAAACGTTTTGCTGCAGAAATGCATGTTTTTAGTGAAATACTTTGCTGTTAAGAATGGAGGAGTCGCCTTACAGCGTTGAACGTGCATCTCGCCTTCGCTATTGCTCCAGACATTTCTCAGGTAGAAATTGATTGCAGTTTACTGGCTTTCATCACATTTCTTTTAGTATTCGTAGGTTCTTTTTGATTTTATGCATGGCGGAATGTGGGTTTTTTCATGGTTGCAATATTCGTCTTGGTGGAACTGATATCGAGGGCATGAGACACCTCGCAATTCCATCGCATATTGACTTTGTGACCTTGGTTGTATGCTGAGAGTATCTTTGCGAAGCATGTTATGCACGGCCCAAGAAATCACTGAGTCGTGGGTTCACTTTTGATGCGAGATGGTGGTTGAGGTAGACTCAAAGCAAAGTAGTGATTACTTAGAAGCCTATAACTGCTTTTTTCAGAAATGTGTGCATCTCTTCGCAGGCTTTTTAAGGTATCATTTGTTACTTGAATTCGCATGGTTAGGCTTTGCAATGTGTTGGACATTCAGTCCCCGGCCCCCTTTTTTCCTTTTCAGATGCTACGAAATCACAACGGCGGCGGAGTGACACTTAAAAAATATGTTGGGGTGGTTGACAATGCGAGATCCTCGAATCACCCAGGCAGGCTTCTCCGTGGTCGTGCGATACAGATCTAGTTTCGGATGATGCCGGTGTGTTCAATGGCATCGCGACAGGTTTCACCTTGGTTGGCACAAGCATCGGATAATTACATGGACGCAAGCTAAATTGACGGGAGGAGTGTACTGATGTAATGGCTCCCCTTCATAATATGCCACTTTATGTCAGTGGAATAGTCCGTTTGCCCGCTTGAGAGTAATAACTTGACATATGTTGAATCTCAATGTGTCTATCCAATGTAAGCAAGTAATTCAATGTCTCTTGCTTCCTTAGACGTTACATACCTGCACAAAAGTGCTCCATCTTGTGCATCTCTAGTAAATGTGGGCGAAAGCATTAAGAGTGATGGCATTTTGTGAGTCGAAAGCACAAATCTTTTACAATTTCTTTGAGGCAGATAACTTTTAGGACGCAACCATGCAAATCTACAGGTTATCTGTACTCAAAACAAGTGGAAAACAAGGCAAATTGCTCTACTTTATTAAAGCACTAAGTAACAGCCTATTTTTCAGCACCCACATTTACAGTTCTGATGCCTGCTTGTGGTACGGTTTTCTGTGTTGAGAATCGGCTTGTTCTTTCCACCCTTCATCCTATCCACATGATTTTACTCTTGCCTGTGCCTCTGTTTCTTTGATCAGATTTGTTGTTGGTTTGAAATGGATCTCAGAAAGGGCATGACGAATTGAGAGTGGGATTTGCAATTGCTGCGGAGTTGGGTGGGTGAAGTGAATGGGACAGCTGTTGTGATTGCTGTAGTTCTTCTTCGACCAGGACGTTCCAGTTGACTTATCAAAATACAGGTGTGCATGGTGTTGGCATGAGGTCTTTGGGCTGATGTTATAGCACCGGAGGTAAGTCCAATCCCGCTACTAACACATCTAGCCGACAGTGGTACAATTCAAATCAAAACACTGAAGTAAATAAAGACAAATTTTGACGAGACATGGGAGTTTTCAAGCCAAGGCCCTCGTCATAATAATTATTTTCTGATAGTAAATCCAAAATGTTAAAATTAATATTTGTCACGCTTGTATTCAAAGTGGAAAACAACTGTTTTTAAGGCCATTAAATAGCAAAATGAGTGGGTCCATGTATCTCTGCAATACCATCCCCGCTCGTCAAGGCAAAATGAAATTCTAACCATTTTAGTCGATCGCAAGAGCCTTCTGATGTGACAGTCATCTCGTCACTGAAAAACCAAATTTGACATGGCAACTTGTTCATCCCTGGCACTGAGCCGTGAGGAATGGTTCTCGGGTGGAACTTAATGAACTGTTTTGAGTCCTATCGGAAGGCGCGTTCCGTCAAAAGTTGGGGTAAGCATTACGAGGCAAGGCAACCAAGGTTGCCACTAGTTCGAACGCTACTTTTAACTAAATTAGAGAGCAAACTCAGGTGGTAAGAACTTCTGATTGACATTATGAGTCAGAGATTCCAATTTAAGGCAAACTGGTAGAAGGCGATAAAGTGGAAAGTGATTTTTGTTGTTAGTAAGATTTTGCCGGGAAATGGGGCTGTTAGCTTCAGCTCAGCCAATCTGAAAGCAAGAGTGCCCTTGTTTCATTTTTTTCGGGGTAAAAGCAGTTTGCATGTGCCCACGTTTTAGGAAATAGCATTCGATCTTAGAGAAAAGGGTCAAAGTTGATAGAATGAGGATCACTCGTTTCATTGTACATTCGAATGTACCAGCTTGGCACCGTCCGTTCATCCACATACTTGTGGAGGTCTCAAGTGATATGCCTTCCCATCTACATTTAGCAAGACGATTTCCGCTTGTAATTCTTAATGGTAAGCTACCAGATTGTACGTCTCATCACATGAGGTGAGGCGATACCGAAGAAGACAAACGGATTTGGATGGAGCACATTTAGGTGCTATCATAGCTGACTTCACTGAATGAACCCACATCGTTGCTGAGACGATATTTTCACTCCTCTCGTGAACTCTGTTGAAGTGTGCTCGAACCAATACGAGAGGAGTAAATTTTGCTTTGGTGACGATGTGGGTATCACCTAGCTGTCCTCTGCCTCACCTCTTGATGGTGCTGCTATGAAATGTACAATCTGGGTGGGTAAGGACGCATCTTACTTGCAGTCTTCAGGTGTGTGCAAAGGAGCGCAATTTATCGAGGTTTCACAGTGAAGTTTCAATGGGATGAAAAATCTCCATAATTTATATTTCTGACCACTTACCTGCAAACGGAGTATCTGTTTCCTGCTATATTTGTTAACATTTAATAAACTTCTTCCTTGTAAAGAAATGAAACAATGCAAGTTTTTTGTGCCTCCAGGGTGTGGAGGACAGGAATCCCAACTTCTACCAAAACCTAACTGATTGTACAAACCTTATTTCGCTCTATTTTATCCTTTCCCTTTTCCATAGACCGAAAGTCCCGAGTCGAAGTATTGGTCAGAAGTTTCTGTGGGTGTAGTTTCGCACTTTAAGTTATTTTAGGAAGGTAAGGTTGGGAAAGTGTACGGGAAGTAGAAATAACCCTTATCACTAGGCCCCGTAATTCTTGCTCTAACTTCTGGCAGAATACGCCATTCGACAAGACTCGAGACAGCTAATTTAATTGCTTCCAGGGACCGTTCCCTTTGGCTTAGTGTAAAATGTCTTTTTCAAGTATATTCTGCTACGAATATTTCGTCGCACTGGGTGTTGATGGCACTATGAGAAGTTGAATTGTACTGCTGACTCTGTGTAACCACAGTCGCTGTGCGATATTTCCGGCAAATAAATGCTTCTCTTCCCTAAGAAAATCCCAATGAACCACCATCAGTCTTGTCCTTAAACGCTAAAAACTTCTCTTTATGAAATAAATGCGCGTTGGTACAGCTTGGAGCAATTATGTGCTTTCGCTGAAGCATGAAACTAGTTGTCCGGCATCATGTTTGTTGCCCGGTAAAGCGCCTTTTTAAGAAGCTTAATTTGATCCCTAATCGGTGGAATGCTGAGTGTTTATTGGATATGTTAGCGTAAACAGTTCTTTAAGAGCTGCACAAAAAGTGGGGCTGAACAAAAGAGAACGTAACTTTGCGTAGTCGAGACTTAAACTTTCCTGTCTCTAAGGAACTCGGAATGCTTTTATGCTGTCGACACAGAAGCAACAATACTGAGCACATTTTACAAGCATTTGACCTCTAAGCAAGCAGGAAACATGGAAATGCTTGCTTGAATCGCACAATCACTGCAAGATTAAATATGTTAGAATTTACTACTCCTAAGTGGGTACATAAGCCGCGGCATTGATTTGAGCAAATTTGAAAGTTATACTTTGTCATCAAGATCACAAAATTAGCGCAACTTACTAAAGATTAACTGCGATGCAGCTTTGTAGTCAAGCGGTCTTAATAAATTACACGGATTCGGTCTGTCTTGCCAGCACTGAACAAATCAAAAGAGTTGGGAAAGCTTACTGAGATGGGTAAGATTTCTTTGAAAGCATTGCGTCGGTCATTTTATCTAGTCCCATTATATTGGTAAAATGCAACGAATCTATCGGAATCTAGCGCTAGAAAAAGATGAGCGAACAGAATGAGAATAGAAACTAGCCCTTCTGTGCGCATGCGTGGGCGGGCCTGTCACGTGGGAAGGTTCTCGTCATAGCACAAGGATTTAAAAGTTGCAGTCTATCAGCTTCTCCTACGCGAATAAAAATCTCAAAATGGAAAATGCCCCTATGCAGTTAATGCTGCAGCCATAAATGGATTAATAATTTTTGAAAACTGGAAACTTATTGTCTTGAGTGTTTTGAAAAGAATGGTATGTGAGCAACGAATAATAAAACGGTTCTACTTACACTTTAACAGTAGAATGTTTTTTGGGAAAAGCGGGTATCAAGGTAACCGCATAGTAAGAAGCGTTGCTTGAACTATGATGACAACATCTGCCCTTTCAACTACCAACTTTGCGTGGAGCAATTCGAACAGTATAATCAATAGTGTGGCAGACCTTGTAAGATCTGCCTTTAGTGACGCCGTGTTGGTTAAAACCAAATACTTGTTTTGTTTGAGTCGTCTAGCGTCTTCCCTTCGTTCACTTGGCTCATTTGCTTTTATGGCCTTTAAAGAATTGTTTGTGCCAATTCCCTCGATGCTACTAGGCACTTAAGAGATTGAGGCCCAGTGGTAGTCTTGAATTGCAACATTCAGAGATGGCTTTGCCAAATTCTGCGGTGTCCCTTATATTGTTTTGGTTGATGAGTTCGTAGCTTTGACCGCGAATGTCCCTAGGGTCTTCTGACTGATACTACGCTTCAGGGCTTTTAACCTAGGGGATTCGAAAGCAAAGCAGAAAAGAGAAAAGAGGTTTTTGCAGTTAGCAAGGTTGTGCTGCAAATCGGGATTTGTGACCGCATTAAAGATTGCCATCTCTAGCTCAGCACGTAGGCTCGCAAGAGTTCATGTGATTCACTTCATTATGAAGTAAATATCTTTTTATGTGACCCAATCTACCAAGAAACACGTATTCAATTTTAGGGGAAGGGTCAGAATTTTAACTGATGGAGGTCCTTTATTATGTTTTACTTTCAATTATTGCCAGCCTTCGCAACGCACCTGAAGCCCACAAATAAGCTGAATAGAATGTCTTTTCATATTGAATTACGAAAAACGAAATTCATTTTCAGAATCCCATGAAAGCAATACCAGGCTACGCACTTCTTGGCATGAAAAAATAAATAAGTAGTAGATGGATGAAGTGGCAAGGCAGCACCAAAGACGATGAATGGAGTTGAAGAGAGGACAGTCCAGGTATTCATATAGCTGAATTCGCTGCATGAACCCGTATCGACACTGGAGCGATTATTTTTATTCCTCTCGTGGCCTCTGTATTTACAAGAGGTCCACACATGTCAACTACACCCTGTTGGTCACTAACTGACTACAGGACACATCAAAACAGCTATATAGTTCTCAATCTTATTGATACTAAAGCAAAGCAAAGTAAAGGGTTATGCGTTACCGCCGAGATATTTTTATAGCTCTTTGCTGTTAATAAGGGATCCGCACGTACCCACTTCACACAGTTGGTCACTATCTGAGCGAAAACACCTCAGACAGCAACCAGGCAAATAGTGAAGAGTTCTCATTCTAAGCGATGTTGTTTCAAAAGAGATCAAGTAGAGTCCAGCGTTAGAATCGCGCTAACACATAGTACCGTGCCATTAACAAGATGTCTTCACAAATCAACTGCATCCTATCTGTCACTATCTGACTCGAGAGCACCTTAATGTAGACACAGGAGGCAACTAGCTGAGCAGTTTTTATTTCACCCGGTACAATGTGAAGCCAGATTGAGAAGGGCGTGGTGATGGTGCCGTGCTGTTGGGAGCCCTTTGTCATTAACGTGAGGTCCTCGCATATCGATTAAGTCAAATTGGTCACCACCTGACTGGAATACACCCCAAAGCAACCACGGAAGGCAGCTGGCTGAGAATTTCTCATTCAGTTCAATGCTATAGGCAAACGGATAAATTGGAGTGTAAAGTTGTTATGTCTTCTTCCGTCTTTAATTGCTCTCAGGACGTCCCACATCATGTTTGTCACATGTCCAAGTTTGTGTCAGCCACTAACTGAAGGATATTTCATAATAAAACTGCTTTCATAATGCTCTGTGGCGATTAACTTTGCATGACCCGAGTGCCGTTTATACTTAAGGCTACTGGTATAGATGCGATGTATTTTGCTAATAGTGCTTAGCCATATTAGTAAGCTCAAGTGGAAGCGCTCATACTTTAACGCAAAGTCCATGCAACAGATTCGTCTGCATTTTGCAACAGCCTTTGGTAAAAGGGATGCTACCAACCGTTAGTCCACGTTCCCGCGTTGTGCAGTAGACATTTGCTAGCTCTTTTTATTACTTGAACTAGGGTCCTATTTGTTTACTTTCGTTTGATGAAGTACGTTACAGACCATCTGCGAAACTGATAATTGGCAGGCGAGCCATCAGAAATGGGCTGCGTTCTCCAAATAACATAAGCAACTATTTGTTTTGCCTCCAAACCTAGAGGAACATAAAACATAAATCGCTCGATTGTTTCATGATTTGCAGTAGCGGAATGGTGGCTTCTTGAAGCTCGGGAAGTAACTCTATGCGGTCGCTCTCGATTAGCCCTTTAAGTGCTGCTGTGGCATTCTAATCATGCTAATGGTTTTACTACTCAACTTGGATGCTTCCATGTGGCACTAAGGGCAAGACGGGGACAGCATGGTAGAATGCCGGCACACTTATTCCTTGTAAAATATAATCACTCTTCAATGCAAGCTGGCGTTTGGATAGACTAGCTTGATTATAAAATTTGCAAACATTCCGTGGGAAGCTAAGTACCACACCGTTAAGCCGTCATCAAGGCTACATGGGAGAAAAGGGTGTCCCCATGGCTGCGTCATTATTGATGCCCTTGACGCGACCACCAGCAAGGTTTCATAGGCCCATCAACTACTATTGCTTAATAACGACAAGTATTGCCCAAAGGTGCCCTTAGGATCAATCCAATCTGCTTACATCATTTAGCCTACACGGGCAAGTAATGTGTAACACAAATGCGTGACGGTGAACATCCCTCATTCCAACATGTTTAATCGTTGGTTTTGTTACTTGTTAGAATTTCGCAATGAAAACCTCTACTACCGCTCTGATTTGCCGCCATATAGGATGGTTTGAGGGTAAGACTACGTAAATTGCTTTACAATTAGCCTTGTCAATGCTTTCAATGCCAGCAGACTAAACAGAATAAATTGAATTTTTCTACGAAACATTATCAAGGGTGATAATTGAGCACTCATGAATGCCTATTAGCTTGCGTCCAATCAAAATATATATTTTGCACAAATTCACGTTTTATGTTACATATCAAGTAATGATTAAACCTAGACGATGCCGTGAGAAAGTATTTTGCATGTCAGCCAACTTCCTGTTAGCTCTTTCATTAAGCATCAATTAGTAGCAAAAAATGCATTGTAGAAGGATTTTCCAATTCGAGAGAAGTGGTTTTAAAGAGAACTTATGCACATAAGGTGAAAAATCTCTATGAGATAGTTTACGCCAAGTTATCAGAGGGTGGCGTTGTCGGTGGTGTCGGTGGCGGTTAAGGTTTCTGCAATGTTGGCTTTGAAGATGCTTTTGTCTGGAGACAGGTGAGGGTGATTACAATGACGCACTTGTGGAGTATGACTGTCGCATTTGCATTTGTATGGGTAAGTGCTATTGCGTTTGACACTCAGTAAACAGGTAGAAGAATAATTTGGTGAGTGAGACTTGGGTGGAGTATGATCACATGCTGTAATTTGGTGTTTTAGTGAAGGCTACATATGAACATGGTGTGCACTACATGTGTCATGTGCTAGTGTGCTTACTGACGCGTTTATTTAGTCTTCCGGAATCACTGTTTGTGCGAGTAGGCAGCATAAATAAACATATATGTTGCTACAGGGAGCAATAACTGTGAAATCGAGCCCGCGTTAATCGATACACCTTTTCACTGATGAGTGTGCAAGTGTCGTCGCTATGTGTGAACCTAACAAATGCGAATATTTGGCATTCTCACAGCAAAGAATATACCTGTGGGCCGATGTACCTTAATTTACACAAGTGCATTGAATGAGAAACGTGATATAATAGAAGATTATTAATTGTGCCGCATTTCAGAATTGACTACTGGGGTAATAAATAAATCGAGGAATGGCAAACAGGAAATGCTATGCTGCTTAATATCGAGACGACGCAAGATTGCATGGATAGGTTTTGATGTATTTGGTGTTCGGATCCATCTAAGAATGGTCTAATATCAAACATAGTTGTTTTATCGAAATTCTAAAAAAATGCTTAGCCAAGAGTAACCCCCGAGGTTCTGTGGTGCATGCTGTGTACCAATTGATCAATTTCTACTTGTTGTTATTTTATCAGTTATTGCTACTTTTCTGCAAAGCAGAATAGTAAATGCTCTTCGAATGCACTGTGCTATTCGTTTGTTCAATACCAGGTCATCTTCAATGTCTCCTGATAGAAAGAAATCCAGAGAGGAAGTATCCAGTCCTCGATGGAGCGCCATTGCTACTAGCGCAAATAAAGGCTTGAGTGTATTCCACGAAGTCAAATTTTTCTGAGTTGGAAAACTAACCAACTTATGCAAAATTGTGTTGTGTCATCTTGATAGTTAATCAATGTACATCATCAAGACTCCTTCAATTTTTAGCTATGGAGCATTCTGGTGAAATCCATCAACTATGCCTATGACTTAAGCTGTTTTCAGGCAATTAAATGGTCAAAGGAACTGGCACTTTACAACCGTGTATACATTTACTAAAACATAGTTTCCAAGACTCTCTAAAGAGCCTTCAAATGCTATCACATGGCCTTCGGGAATCGATTCAGTCAAATTTTGTAGTTTGGCTGTGTTAACGGAGCCTCGTCAGAACTTGGTGATACCGCATGCACTATGTGCCTACATGCCCAGTAGTACGTTTGTTCGACTCTCCGGGATCGTTGTTTAAAGGAGTAGGCCATAATAATATATGTGAGTTGCATCAGGAACGAGATACCATAAAATAGGTTTATCAGAGACTTTATCAAAGAACTATGTCTCTGAGCCCAAAGCCAAGAGTCGAAAGTTTTATTTGTTGTCTGCAAGTATTGCACATAGTGCTAATTTTGCCGAAAAGTTTTAAAATGTCATGTGGAAAAGTATACAGCTCCATGTCACCAATAATAATTACAGAATTCTGGAGCCCTGAGTTGATGCATCATCTTATGCTGGAATCGTGGCATGTGCTCATTCGCATAATTTCGATTTTGAACAATGATGCAAATAAAATGATGTGAGAAAACCATCTATTTTATTACTGACAGCACATGCAACTCAAACAGTGTGGCCAGCAAATACTGCGCAACTTGCAATGCGAAATGCATCATGCAAGAAACCCATGTAAAATACTGTTCTAAAGCATATACAATGATCATTTGCATGCTTCGATCCTAAGTTATCAGTCCGTTTTGCCGGAACTTTCGATGTAAGACGAGCATCCTTCCTTTGAACTATGGCGTACGCCGTTGCTTTCGAAAAGTATGAGCGAGACTGTGAAAGTTGAGGCAGTGGGGTACGCTTTATGCCGAACAGCGATTTCTCTATAGCAAAGTCTAAAAAAGGCTACTTGTAGCATTAATAACGAAGAGGAGCACCAGCGGCATTTGTCACTGTCTCGTTGAACCCTTATGAATGGTGCCTAGAGAGATGACTGAGGAAAATATTTTGACCTAGATAAACATTATAGCCTCTGCTGCTTTAGATGCCATGCTAATGGCATGTCCACATGCAAACAGACTCTGGCCGGTTTTGTTTGCTTGCATTTTAGGATGTTTTTTCACTCCCAGGTCTTTCAGATCTCTTCGGAAGTAATTTGAACCCCACAATATTCTTCCACTTTGCATAAATGTTCTTATCTGTTTTCTCCTCGCAAAGTAAGGCTAATAGCGAAACATATACCCCTCTCATACACATAGCAGTGATATTAAATTAACCCGCATTTTGACACCCTCGAACAAGTGTAGGGTGAAACACTTTGACTTTTAGTAGTTATTCCGGATGCATGAGACAATTGCTAATGATTTATTCAGATTTATGGGAAACCATTTGCTGATCTGAAAAGTAATTGATAATTTTATTTATCGGCAAGGCCCATAACCTGGTAAGCATAATGGAACTTCATTAATCTGAAAATGTTTAGACGGTTAGGCCATAATTACTTCCTCCAGTATTTGCCATCCGAGACAATCGTAGTACATTTTCGAGACCACCCACTGATATAAACAATGATGTCAAAAAGTCCAGCGAATGTTTGTTAAAACACATAAATACGTGGAGCAGATGGTGTGCACCAAGTACGTACCCGGCCACCATCAATGCTACCAAACCACAGCATGCTATTGCACTCGAGTCTGATCTGCCTTTACCTCCTTGTATTTATCTCCTACCAAGTGTCTCCTGTGGTAGTGCCAAATGGCGATACTGCACGGAAATTGGAAATGGATTTGCTTGAGGAGCCTGATCTTCCGGAAGATGAGGTACTGACTGAGTTGGAGGAAAATCTGCTAATGGAACAACCCAACAGAGCTGAAAAGCAGAGGGATGTCCTCATGTCAGCTGGATGGCGTCGTTTTCGACAAAGGCTTAGGCGTGCTTTTCGAAGGATCGGTGATAGTGTTCGAAAGGCTTTCAGAAAGCATGGAAATGTCCTAATTTCCACAATCCTTAAAGGCCTCTAAATGTTTGCAAATAGCCTTACTCTGTGTTGCTATAAGTCCATTTTAATAAAATGTTCCTATGATGGAAATAAAAGAGGTTCAGTAATGTCGGCAAGCCCCTCATCTTCTTCCGAAAGTACTTCGTTGACTGCCCAAACAACGAATTAACAGCCTAGGTGCGTTAGTTAAGATAGGAATGACACCATTGACTAGTCTGATCGTACATTGTATAACTTTTCCGCACCAACCAATAAGCAATGGGTGCGGTTTGATCTCTTCGTTCATACCGGTGCTGATGTGCTTGAATCCACCTCTGATTTGTCAGGTTAGGCAAAATGGTGAAGATTGGTTGAGAAAATGGCATGTAATTATCGAGTTGACAGAGCGAGATCGTCGAGTCTATCCAATTTTTCTTCAAGATTACCAGAGATGGGAATTTTTAAACTCCAATTCTCGAAGAAGTAGACCAAGGACTAATTAATAAGTTCCTCGAGATAAATGCATGTTTTCTAGAAGAAGATATTTAGCAGGAAACTGGCAATCACACAAAGCACATCACAACTAAAGATTGACGAAAGCGTCCCTGGTCTATGCAAACATCTTTATTTAAAGTGCGCAAAGGGCACTCAATGACGTTTTGACTGTCATGAGTGCTGTTGACTTCACTCAGATGCATGTGAAGCTAATCAAGGCAGTCAGCATGAAAAATTCTTTTGTGCGAACAGAAAAAAGGGATGATTGTTGAAGCGGTGATCAGACCACCAAACGGATGAGCGACAAAATGGAGATGATTGCGCATTATTTCTTATAAACATAAGAAATAATTTCATTCTGATTGCCCTTTGTTGGGTAACAGCATTAATTAGAGAATTCGCCGATCGCTAGCTCAAACAATCACTTGGATGATGATCAAGCAAATAACATGATAATGCCACTGAAAAGGGAAATTGAAATGGCTCGTCACAAACACTACTGGCCTGTTTGCTGTCGCACGATTATAGATTCATTGGAATAAATATATTGGGTGCTGACATTCATTTGTCATCTTTGGCTCACCCAAAGCGTAAAGCAATTCTAATGTGTCAGCTAGGAAAATAGTTATTGTTCGTGGCTGTCAGAAACAGAAGCTTTAACAGTGATTCATGTGGCAGACTCCACATCAGCTTGCTCGGTTTCCTCTTGGGGTCGACCACACACATGTTTATACTTGACGACTTTTAAAAGTCCTGTGGTTTAATAGATCCTAAAGCTTAGTATCATGGGCTAGGATTCGTCTGTCATAGGAGTAATGACGGAAAGACAGACCACACAGGGTCCTTCATTAATTTTGAGCACAGCACAACGCATTTTAAAAGTTCAAGTGATTCATTCAGGATAGTTAGCAGTGTCTTTCTTTCAAAACCTGAGGTAAATAGGGTGGCGTAACTTAGTAGCTCGAGCCTCTTGACTTCTGCAGTAGCGTGTGTCTGTTAGAAGACCAAGTCACTCTTTGTACAAGTGAAGAATGCAATTGTGGACCGATGTACCTTAAGTAGCACAGGTGCATTGAATGAGGACTATGATATAATAAAAGGTTAGTAATTGTGCCGCATTTCAGGATTATCCACAGAGGGTAAAGTAAGTCGAAAAATAGTAAACGAGAAGTACTTTGCTGCTTAATATCTAGAAGACGTTGGATTTTATGGGTGTTTTAATGTATTTGGAGCTCGAATTCATCAAGGAATGGTCTAATATCAAACGTAGTTGCTCTATTAAAATTCTTAAAATACTTAGCTAATAGCGACCCTCATAGCCTGACACACACTTCTGTGGTGCATGTTGTGTACCAATTGCCCAATCTCCACTTGCCGTCATTTTGTCGATCATTGCTACTTTTTTGCAAGGCAGAATGGGAAATGCATTTTGAATAAATTGTGCTTTCAGTTCGTTCAATGCCAGATCATCTTCATTATCTCCAGACCTCGACAGAACGCTGTTGGTACTGGTGCAAACAAAGGCTTGAGTGCATTCCACGGAACCGAATTTTGCTAAGTTGGAAAACTAGCACACTTATGCATAGTTATGCTTTGTCATCTCGATAGTTAATCATGATTTACCATCAAGAATCCCTCATTTTCAGCTAGAGAGCATTCTGGTGAAACCCAATTGCAAAGTCAAAGACTTAGGTAATTTCTGGACAACTAAATAGTTAAAGGAAGTGGCACTTTCTACAGAGCCTTCAAATGCTATCACATACCCTTCGGGAATCGATTTCAGTCAAATTTTGTAGTTCGGCTGCGTTAACGGAGCCTCGTCAGAACGTGGCATGTATCGCCTGCATTATGTGCCTCTATGTCCAGTGGTACGCTTGTTTGGCTTTCCGGGATCGTTTCTACACAAATAAGCGATAATAATTCATATGAATCACCACGAACAAGGTGCCATTAAAGTAGGTTCATCAGAGACTTTATCAAAGCACCATGTCTCTGAGCCCGAAGTCAAGAGTCAAAAATATTACTTGTTGCCTGCAAGTATTGCACAAAGTACCGAGTTTGCTAAAGAGTCTTGAGGCGTCATGCGGAAAATTACACAGCTTCATGTTATCAACATTCTCCAGACCTCGACAGAACGCTGTTGGTACTGGTGCAAACAAAGGCTTGAGTGCATTCCACGGAACCGAATTTTGCTAAGTTGGAAAACTAGCACACTTATGCATAGTTATGCTTTGTCATCTCGATAGTTAATCATGATTTACCATCAAGAATCCCTCATTTTCAGCTAGAGAGCATTCTGGTGAAACCCAATTGCAAAGTCAAAGACTTAGGTAATTTCTGGACAACTAAATAGTTAAAGGAAGTGGCACTTTCTACAGAGCCTTCAAATGCTATCACATACCCTTCGGGAATCGATTTCAGTCAAATTTTGTAGTTCGGCTGCGTTAACGGAGCCTTGTCAGAACATGGCATGTATCGCCTGCATTATATGCCTCTATGTCCAGTGGCACGCTTGTTTGACTTTCCGGGATCGTTTCTACACAAATAAGCGA
>LWMJ02000221.1:2506-31823 GCA_001693035.2 Taenia asiatica | reverse complement strand
AATAATGTTGGTGACTGAGTCCAATTTGTTAAAAGGCACTAAGTGTTTACCAGGTACGCATTTCTCTTTCTAACGATTTCAGACAAATGCTTCTTGATCCACATACAATATGTTGTTCAATAGCTTCATGCACTTATTTGGCAACTTAAAGGTGGAGGACAAATGCAAAGTCAATGCCAGGGTCTTTATTCTCTGGGTGCATCACCTTATCGGGTTCATTTTTTGTTTTGCAACGCTGCAAGTGATTGATTAACGTTGATCTGACAGTGTGTTGAATAGTTTGTTGTTACACTATGGGTGGATTTTGATAACTGGGACATTCTGATTATTAACCGACGCCCGCACCACTAGGTTTAACTTCGCTACTCGGTTTTATGTTGATACCATATTAATGTGGACTATCAAGTAAGACCTTAGCAATCTTCTGAGCATAGGTTTAGTTTGTTCAAGAGTTGTTGTTTATGGGTGACCCCTAACAGAGCTAGTGGCTTAGCAGGGACTCAAAATGTTTGCCAGAATGACTGCAGAGGACTACCTTACATTGCGATTAAGTCATCCGAATGTCAAGACACAAGTAAATCCAAAGTCAAACATATGCCAAATGGGAACTGATGCTGCTTGAAGCGAAAATTTGGTTTCCCTTAAACTAATCTTTGCAGCATCGCATTAAATAAATCGATGAAGCTGCGAGCAGTCTCCCGGACACCCGCCACCTCCTCTACCAGGAAAGGCTAACCGTTTGGGATAAAATGATTTTAGACCAACTCAGTAGGGCGTCCAAGATACTATGAATGGAAGTCTGTGGCTGTAGACCGATTGCACGAGTGTCGAGGTAGTGGTGGTGGGGAAGATTGCTTCTTCATCGCTTCATTCAGACAATACCGAGCAACAATCTCCTTCCAAATAAAGCAAACCTAAAACTCAGTAACTGTAATTAATTGGTTGTTTTGAAGTCCTAATTAAGTTGGAATAATAAATGCTTAGCAGGAATAAATGATGAACCTCTCTGCCTTCAATCCTTAATCAAACCGTCTACTGCTCATTAGGAAAAAACCATCTCGTATTTTATTTGTAAAAAGTCACCATTATGAATGGGTGCTTTGATGTCTATTCAAATCAAATGCGCTACGACTGCGATCTCGACCTGGCAGTACGGTCGTGATAATATTAGGGAATATATGTTGCGGACTCTAATATTAACAATCCCCTGTCTCAAAAACTGCACGACGAAGGAGATAAAAGCATCTATTAAGTATAGTGAGGTAGTTCATTTCAACGCAAGTGAGCAAATGGTGGCGGTGATAGTCCTGCTTTAGGTCATTCTTATAGGGCGTTGCAAGTTCGCAATTGCAGTGCTCACGGTTGGAAACATAGATTTTGCACTTGTAGCCTTCCAGCAGACAATTAAGAGACCAACTAAGGCCGATGGACACAATCAGCTAAGGTAGAACCCAAATAGCGGTCATAAAAACGCCATCTGAGAGGGACACCTATGCATACTCAAAGTGTGTGAAGGACTTCCTTCTTCCAATGGACATGGTGTAAATGTGAAATCAATTCGACGGCCCCTACTAGTTTTAACATGATATTCGTATGCCTTCCCCAGACCACCCCCATTGAAATAATCCAACCCAACAAAACAAAGGCAAAAGCAAAATGCGTATAAACATTACCAAATACATAAGGGTTAAATCGAGTGAGTTATTTCTTGACAGGATGGAGATAATATCTTATCCACTGCCAAATCTTTCCAAGCTCGCTTTTTATGGGCCCATTTAATCGGATTAGGCCAGTTGATAAGGTTTTCATCACATTTGATCCACTACAGTCGCCAATTCGTTCGTTTTGCAGTTAGCGAGGAGATATTTAAGTCAACAAGGAATAGTACGAGCACTTTTATCTCACTTGACTTGCCTGCTCCCCTGTTTAAATCGAATGTGATGCAAATGTATGTTTTGGTTTAGGCAGTTATAAGATGGCAACCAAATGATCCCCGGTGATCAAAGAAGAAATCATCAGGTAAACTGTTCAGTTAGAGAGATCATGCCACTAAATGTGCATTATCTTTGGAATAACAATTATTTTCTGATTCAACGGCTATCCCAGTAAAACTATTAATCGATTTTTCGTCTTGCAATGCACAGTGCATTCCATGTAGCCTGCTAGTCGCAAATTCTGAAATATGGGGAGGAAGGTATCAATGTGAAAAGGCCCGCACGGGTCAGAAGCGCTGATGAAATTCCACCTCCTTACGATATTTAACAAAGTCACAAACATTTTTAAGAAAAACCATTAAAGGTCCATTGGTTAGTGTAGTGATCATTGACATGGGAATCCAGTGCTGAAAGTATCCCCTTCTAACATGGAATACACAACCAGCGATTCAATAAATCCAGAGTATCAATAGACTTGCATATATTCAAGGCCAATTGAAGTGGTAGATCCATTACTTACGCTGTAAGCCATTCTGCGCCTAGATTGTGAAGAAACCATGTAAGCGTTATCGACGTGGAAATTAGGCAGAGGAAATGTAATGCAAATTAAATAGAGTGAGTTGATAGGCAAAAAAATGATAAAAGGTGCCAACAACGATGAATGCTGCCGTAAATTTATCGCGTGGCAGCAATGTCCCGGTTTGGGTAATCTGTCTTAAAGGAAGAGAATATCGGTTTGACATCACCTAGGTACCGGCACACTTTGGTTTAATATTCAAGCTCACATCTCCCACGCTCAAGTGAACAAGCAGGTACGATGTCAGAATTGGAATAGCAGCCATTTAAAAGGAGCCGTTATTCTCAACTCTCAAATAAACAATTGTTTTGGATGCATAATGTGCCTGAAGGAGCTTGTGATTTCGACGGTGGCAAAAAACAGTAACACATTGATTCCCCATTTTCGACCATGGGACATTTAGGCCCTCAGTTTGAAGCTGTACTTAGGTAAGTTCCACTAAGAGATTTAAGAGTATTATGTGTGAGCAATGACATTCATAAAAGCATCCATAACAATAAATGTGCCTTAGCCAACTGAAAGGTTCAAATCTACAAACAGGACCCTTTTCTTCTGCAACTATGGCATTCTCTACTAAAGAGAAGTTTTCCATTCCGTGCCCAATTCTGACAGAGTTTGTCCGCAGTAGACGCTTCTTCAAAATCGAAGATGAAGCCAGTCGTAGTTTAGCCTGACTATCAGTTCCTACACTGTTTCACTGTGAATGATCCGATGACAAAGGCGATTCCATTGCAAAAATTATCTTCAACGCAATCGTTAAACGCTTTTTGGCTGACTAGAAGCTCCTTAATACCACTGTTGGGTTCACCAACGCTACTGAGAAAAGTTGATACCAACGAGGTCTGAGGGTCTGCATGTATTTGGGAACCAGCGTCAATATGGCGCTCCTGCACTTCCTGTAGTAATTCGTGCCACTGTTTAGCACAGATAAAACTAACGTTGGAAGTCGATGTCATTGATGGCAGAGTGTAAGTTGTAGGAGCAGAAGACTAAAGGGAAATAAGGGGCAGAATACAAGGTGGTGTCTCCCTTTGCCACTTGACTGACTGATAGATTAACTGACCTACTGAATAACTACTGAATTTGCCCGTTCCCTCACTTCCTTATTTTTGTTTGTCCTTCTTCGATGTCACTCCTAATCCTAATCCCAATCCTTACCGGCCGTTTCAGAGACGTCAGAGAGCTAGGGTAGATAGGTATGTTGGAATTTAGGGTGAGTTTTGCTACCATCCCTTCTCCTCCTCTTCCTCTCCTTTCCTTGTGATGTCTTCTACTTCTCCCTTACTTCATTTACTTGCATCGTATCAGTTTTGTCAGGGTAGGTGCATGGACCTCTTTAGGTATGCCATCAGAATACTTCACACACATCTGACTAAATCAATTCCTTTATATTTCACGCAACCATATGGCTAGATGAGTTGCCCTCGATGGTCAGTAGCTAAGCTTTTCTTAAATCACATACGAAACCTCAGCATCTTTTGGCACCTACCTCCACCCATCCGCAAAAGCACACAACTCTAAAGATGTTTATCTTTAAAATACACTGCTGTACCATTTACGATGCATTTGAATGGCTTGATTTTTGGCTTATTGCTGGTCAGGCGTCTGATGGTTGCCGTTGCAAGGCCCCTATCATTATGCCAGTTTTTATAGCCGCTATATGTTGATTTAACAGAAAGTGCAACTCTACTGCAAAACAGTGCGTTCCTCTAAAATCCAACATGCCTACTGATTGCTTAACTTAATTTATTTGCACTCCCTTTGCCTTCATGATTTGAGAGTCATTTACATTCGCAACGCAGCCTGAAGCTTGTTCTTGAGCCAGACAGAACGTACACACTGCCATAAATCTATCAGATGGTATCATCCCATACAGTTCCATTTCAATCCAAAGAGTTTGTGCACACATCAAAGCCACTTTCACTGCACTCAGTCCCGCTAAACTGCCACCCACTTCCCATTGTTTTCCTTTGGCGTTCATCGAGTGGCAGTGATTTGTATCATAAGTTCTACGGTTTACTTCGCCAAGGCAACAAATTCCACTCTTCTACTGCTTGTGCCTTCGATAAATATTGATGGATTACTCATAAATGTCCACAAATGATCTTTTTAGCGTTCGCCTATATCCCTCATACCCTTCCTCTTCTCGCTTACATTCGATGCTAAAGTACACATCAGAGTGATTACGTTTTAATTTCAAGATTCAGTAGTGCCCTTTGTAAAACCATAAAATCAAAACATACAGCAAATCAGGATTAAATTTATTAAAGAAATAGTTCAGGAAGAGATACAGATGTCACGGTTGCTCACTTAACTTGCTGCAGTGGTAAGTGAAATGCTATGTGTTGACGCTGTGGCTCTTTACAGTATTGCACGACAAAACGATAAAGCAGAGCAGATCCATTCAGCCGTTCCGCAAACTAAGTCGGTATGGAATCATATGAGAACGAGTGGTCAATGACGGAGAAGAATAAATTGCGGGCTTGGGAAACATCGAAGCCTTTTGGATCTGCGATCATAAACACATTTGTATTTTACTGGGATACGACGGAACACAGCCGGCATAAGGACATCCTTGCCCACGTCACCTTCATCGAGTTCATTAAATGCCTCCGTCTCAACCGCATCCTCGACTTTGTCTTCACCCGCTGGAAGGTCTGACAAGTCGAAGAGGTCGGCCTTCGGTCTCAGCGCAGCCTCGCCAATCGCCAAAGCCGCGGTGAAAGCAGGGTGTGATGTAAACGCAAGGAGAAGATACACACAGATTAGAGTGGACAACGAATACGTGCTGTTTGAATGCAGGGGTGGTGCTGATCGTGTGAGGAATGTTTTGTGCACCCTCAACGCGATACTTTATGGGCATCTTGATAGGCCTGTTTATCGTTCAACCTCAATGTTTACCTTCAAACGGGGGCGGATGCACGTAATCAGCATATCCTCCCACCGCTTTTTCAATCATTCATTCAATTCGTAATGTGAAGCTGTGCAAATCATGTGAATCTCATTAGAGCAGGTCTAGATAGCCTAGGCTTGATATTTCCAAACTAATACCTCACAGCACAACGCATTTTAAAAGTTCAAGTGATGCATTCAGGATAGTTATCAGTGTCTTTCTTTCAAAACCTGAGGTAAATAGGGCGGCGTAACTTAGTAGCTCGAGCCTCTTGACTTCTGCAGTAGCGTGTGTCTGTTAGAAGACCAAGTCAGTGGAGTTCCTAGTTGTCTGCGAACAGCCTGCATCTGTGGCGATGTGATTGAATTTTGATGGTAATTTGCTTAGCCTGATTGAATCAGGTTTACTAGTGTACAGTGATGGATTCTCGAGTTTTCTATGTACACCTAAGTATGAATTAAGTTTCGCTTTAAATAAGGACGACTCTGTTTGATGGGCTATATGCATGCATTTGCTTGCGTCAGTCTGTGTGGTTGATTCAATATGAACAAATGTGGATAAGACTGATGAGTACTTCGAGTGCGTACCTCGGCATCAATTTTTATTGCTTTGTTTAAGGCAAGGTTTACTTTTTATCTTTCGCATAGCTGCAGTCATTCTATTCCTATGTCGATTTACTGATATATTGGTGGTTTCTTTGAGGCGACCTGAAGTGCAACCCATTCCACTAGAATCACGTTCGAATTTTAGCAGACGGATCACAATTCTTAGTGTCTAGCAACTGCTGCAGACGCTCTAGTCAGTAGTGATTCACGATAGCGCAATCGTTAGAACCTTTAGACTTCCATTTTGCAGTAATTTCAGTCACTATTACCACATTATTTTCACCCCTTTCCCTTCGTCCATATTATCCCAACCTTTTATCCTTTTCAGCTGAACAACTACTTTTCTTCGCTTGCGCTGGAGGGCTCGAGCCATTCTTACCCTCCTCTTCAGTTAGGAGCAAGCATTTTCGGATTGCATTTGCTTGCGTCAGTCTGTGTGGTTGATTCAATAAGAACAAATGTGGATAAGAATGATGAGTACTTCGAGTGCGTACCTCGGCACCAAATTTTATTGCTTTGTTTAAGGCAAGGGTTCCTTTTTATCTTTCGCATAGCTGCAGTCATTCTATTTCTATGTCGAGTTACTGATATATTGGTGGTTTCTTTGAGGCGACCTGAAGTGCTACCCATTCCACTAGAATCACGGTCGAATTTTAGCAGACGGATCACAATGCTTAATGTCTAGCAACTGCTGCAGACGCTCTAGTCAGTAGTGATTCACGATAGCGCAGTCGTTAGCAGTAATTTTAGTCATTAGCATCACATTATTTTCACTCCTTTCCCTTCGTCCATATTATCCTAACCTTTTATCCTTTTCAGCTGAACAACTACTTTTCTTCGCTTGCACTGTAGGGCTCGGGCCACCCTTACCCTCCTCTTCAGTTGGGAGCAAGCATTTTCGGAGGCGAGGAACCAAAACCACCCACTGATAACCTGCGTTTGCAAGCTTCGTGATTATGTTTAAAGGTGAGTCGCTTATTCCTTTACCACACCCGTGCTTTGACCATCTTTATGCATAATCACAATCATACAAAATAAGTGCCTGACGCACAGGATAAAAAACTATATGCTCATAATCCCTTGCCCATTCTAGGCGCAATCTAATAAGCTAAGCAGAACTGAGCTGGGTTGGATAGGGCATGGCTAGGCCAGACCAGACTCGGCCACCTACTACAGCATGCAAGCCTCATTGATCCTTTTGCACTTCATCATTCTAGTAATGCATCATTCGCCTCTCAGAATTCATGGGAAAGACTTAGGGGTCCATGATGCTCTTAATTTTGTCCCCCAGGTATTAGGAATCATCGTGAACACGTAGGTGTCATTGGCACCTTCAGATTGGGGAGTGAGATGCAACCGTCATGCCTCCAAATTCCCTCTCAGGTTGAACTCCAGTGCCACCACTGTAAGTGTCTCATTCTTCTTCCATTATCCTTACGGTATTCTGGAACAGGGAGCCGTGCGTAATACGTGATCATGCCAAACCGCACCTTGCTTATCTAATTTGTCCAACTGCAAACAGATTTGCAGATGCTCATTCATGTACCTGTCTTTCTTCATCGCCTTTTAGTGAGACCAGAATTTATTCTTCTCCCATCTTCCGTTTTGTTTTCATGCCTTGACATCCTTCAAAGTGAAATGTGCGTTTCTCCCATCTCCTCCTCCTTCCGGGTCAGTCTTCATTACTGCCACTTCTGTGAGCCCTACCCATTTTTACATTGTCCAGATCCAGTGTCCATCATATGTTTGCAACCTTGTCTTACTGAATTCATTAGTTATAGCCCGTGCTATCGTTATGAATGAAAGTGGATCAGACTGCTCATGTTTTCTGTCCTCTTTTATTACTTCAGCCCATTCCAGACCCCACCTATCAAGTCTCTCCTCCCAGTGCATTCTCAATAATGAAGGCAAGCATGCCGATCTATCATGAGTTCGCAATTTGTGTTCCAGCCAGACCTTTACGTACAGCGTTGCCATCGTTATCCTTTGCACTTTTAGACGATCTACATGCCTATTCTATTATGGAAACCTATTAAATGCATACCTTTCCTCCAGTCGTTAAAGCAGGTACACTATAGAACACGGATGTGCATTCGGCCCAAAAGTAGAAAAAAGGACAATTCGTCATTATGCGTTTATACCCTGCTGAAGACAACCAAGTGATGCAACGCTACATATTGAGGTGCCGACGGGCGACACGTAATGTCGAATTCTTCATTCGTTGACCTAGCTGTTTGGCTACACTGGCGAAGAAACAAAGGCTGATAATAACCTGTGCGCAGTCTACGTGAATAAGCGAAATGAAGGAGCAGGAATGGAGACCCGATTGGTAACCTATGTTAACTACCATGTAAATCTTTTGTCAAAAGTAGAGCAAATCCATTTTGTTACCTTTTACGAGCTCCATTTGCAATTGAATCGCACAAGTGAAAATGAAGATTATGTTTTATGCTTAGCGGAAAGCAGATTAGTTGCTGACACCAACATTGCGCCACATTCACTGTTAGATGTAAAGGCAGGTCTCCTCTGCCTGTTCTGTGCTAATATATTTCGCAAGCATTTTGCTTTCCATCTTCGAATATGGCGTACGAAATAACAAGATGGAGGAATAAAAAACCCATTTGTGCAAAACCACAAACAAAAAAGACAAAATGAATTATTCAGGACTCCTTCAAAAAGAGCAGTTTATTCGTTTAAGCACAGTAAAAGTGTGGGAGATTCGTTCTCTAGTGCTTGAGATGAGCTTCGACTGTCTTTCTTTTTCCGGGTCAGTCTTCATTGATGCCACTTCTGTGAGCCTTACCTATTTTTACATTGTCCATATCCAGTGTCCATCATATGCTTGCAACCTTTTCTTACTGAATTCATTAGTTATGGCCCATGCTATTGTTATGAATAGAAGTGGATCAGACTGCTCATGTTTTCTGTTCCCTTTTGCTACTTCAGCCCATTCCGGACCCCACCTATCAAGTCTCTCCTCCCAGTGTATTCTTGATAATGAAGGCAAGCGCGTCGATTTATCATAAGTTCGCAATTTGTATTCTAGCCAGACCTTTACTTACAGCGTTGCCATCGTCCATCCTTTGCCTTTTCAGACAATCTACATACCTGTTCTATTACGAAAACCTATTAAATGCACATCTTTACTCCAGTCGTCAAAGCAGATACACTATAGAACACGGATATGCATTCGTCTTAGAAGTAGAAAAAGGACAATCATCATTATGCTTTTATATGAAGGTGAAGACACACAAGTGATACGACGCTGTCTATTGAGGTGCCGACAGGCGACACGTAATGTCAAATTCTTCATTCGTTGATCCAGCTGTTCGGCTACACTAGTGAAGAAACAAAGGCTGATAACCTGTGCACAGTCTATGTTAATAAGCGAAATGAAAGAGCAGGAATGGAGACCCAATTGGTAACCTACGTTAACTACCATGTAAATCTTTTGTCGAAAATAGAGCAAATCCATTTGTTACCTTTTCCAAGCTCCATTTGCAATTTAATCACATAAGTGGAAATGAAGATTATGTTTTATGCTTAGCGGAAAGTAGATTAGTTGCTGACACCAACATTGTGCCACATTCACTGTTAGATGTAAAGGCAGGTCTCCTCTGACTGTTCTGTGCTAATATATTTCGCAAGCATTTTGCTTTCCATCTTCGAATATGGCATACGAAATAACAAGATGGGGGAAAAAAAAACCCATTGGTGCAAAACCACAAACAAAAAAGACAAAATGAATTATTTTGGGCCCCTCAAAAAGAGCAGTTTATTTGTTTAAGCACAGTAAAATTTTAGGAGACTCATTCTCTAGTGCTTGAGATGAGCTTCGACTGTCTTTCTTACTACCAGCGTCCCCATCTAATGCAAACATGCTGGCCGATGGAACAAAAACTCCTGACCGAGGCAGCTTTCCGCGTCAATAGCAGGCAACATAGTCCTTGTCCAGACAGCAAGTATTTCAATGGGTCCATTTTGCTTGTCCATTTGTACAGGTGCATATCAGCTGAATGCAGCTCCATCGGAGATTTCTACACGTGGTGCCATCTACTAAGCACATTTTTCTCCGTACCGAGCCTGCTTGCCATAATGGGCACACGTACACTTGCAGCACAACAATTCACGCATTTTCCAAAATACTCGAACTTGTCGACCAGCAGATGCTTAGCTAAATCCCTTTTCTTCATAACTACTTACAAGCCTATCAGTAGTGGAACATCAATTTGGAGGTAAGGACTGATTCATTGCAAGTCAGAACCAATCTGATGAAAGGGGATGAGACGAATGTGTGAAACCAAAACATCCCTAAGCGTCAGTGTCGCCAGAAGTGAGCGCGTGCAAAGAAAATCCAATCCAATGCCAGAACCCAAAACAAACATAACCACAAATCCCACGGTCAAAATCGACAACCTCTACAACAGACGCATGGATTCTCGTCTCTTCTTGCCTTCACACACAAGAATCTGAAAACCTGCAAAGAGGCACAAGTACTGAGTTCAGCTTCAGACTAGAAAGTCAAGGTGCATGCGCACACACGCACACACTTGTAAAAAGTGATAGAAGGCACACAAAAATTATAGGGTATGCAAACAACTGGGACAAGAGAAATTGCCTACTCTCCTCTAATCATTGTTTTGTGACTGTCACCTCCAGAGAGCGTAGTTGCAGTAATAATCACTAAAAAGTACGGAATGAAAGGAGCAAAATATGTAATGAAATCGGGTGTGAAGACCAGTGGACAGAATAGATGATAAGATGAATCTATAAGTGAGAAGTAATGCTTACACGCCGCCGTCAGTTTCTGTGACTACAAGAGGATGGCATATCGGAGTTTCTACTGTTACTGGTGCCACGAGAAAATGAAGTGTTGGCGGTTGCAGCTGCGGTTTGATGTTAGATATGATGAGGTCGATTTTCACGTCTCACCGTTTTGAAGACCGGAGTACTCGTCTAGAGTAGTCAACGGTCAAAAGAGATCAATCAGACGCTTGGACAGAAGTGAAGAGGAGAGATAGAAGACGACGTGGGTTAAGAGAATTTCCCAGAATCTGACTAATCAGTGGGCTATAACAATTCAACCTGGCGAACCAATTTAAGAGTTCTCGTGCAACCTGCACGATCAAACATTACCTTCTGTCTCTACAGACAAAATACAATCCAAGTCCAAACCAGTGAAGTGTTCGAGCTCCCTTTGCCGATGTTTTTTGGACAGAAGTGAAGAGGAGAGATAGAAGACGACGTGAGTTAAGAAAATTTCCCAGAACCTGACTGATCAGTGGGCTATAACAATTCAACCTGGCGAACCAATTTAAGAGTTCTCGTGCAACCTGCACGATCAAACATTACCTTCTGTCTCTACAGACAAAATACAATCCAAGTCCAAACCAGTGAAGTGTTCGAGCTCCCTTTGCCGATGTTTTTCTACTGTACACTCACTATGTTGGCGCTGGAAGCGGACTTCGCTCCAACAGGCCTATTGACCATTCGAGTGTCCGTGTCTGAGGGAAGCACTTGTGATAAGAGGTTGAAGTATGCATTGTGGGAAAGTCTTGCTCAACCACTTGTAGACTGCAGGCATTGGCTGAGTGACAGGCTCATCCACTTGTTTTGCGCTTTTTTTTTGTTTTAGACCTGAACTTCACGCGTAATAATGAGGAAAGAACCCACTAGAAACACAGAACATGGCACAAGTGTTGTCCTTGGCTCTGTACCCATGACATCGACATTTCTTTATGCCAACAATGTCTTTTACAAGAATATAAATCTATTTCCAGGCTAGTACTTTTACAGGACATTCAAAAGGGCTATAATTTTGAGTGTAGCATAAGAGAAGTATGCGTGGGAGCATTGACAATGGCAGGATTAGATTCATGGAATAAAGTGACATTCATTCCATCACCATCACCAAGGCCAATACCGCTGACCCAGAAAAACCTGGCTCTCCTTCAATCCTCGATGATCCGTCATTGAAGAGGCACCGCAATTTGCCCCAGCGCCTGCCTCAACTACGGCTTCTTTCCCTTTCTTCCCTCTCCGGTTATAACAACCATTCTGGCAGATTTGAGAAGCCTTTCCAGAGCACAAAGGTAGCTCTAAGCAGAAGTGCGGTGTCAGATCGGCTGTTAAAGGCTAATCGATCTTAAGGAGATGTCCGAATGTGGGTGCCCGGGGTGAATGGACGAATAAATAGCACAAATGGATTGCTTAGGCATTAATAGAGGGGCAAATGGTACTTGCAGACTCGCCTTTGCAACAAAGAGCCGACCTTTAGTGGTTTAAAATTAAATTGTTTAACTGCTTTGTCACAGACTACAACAACACCATAGCCTTGACAAAGGCTTCCAAATTGAAATTGGATCAGGGTAACATTGACAAACATGGCAGCGACTACGCATTAAAGGGTTACCACTGAGAGCCGACGAGGGCAGTCGTTCTCAGAGAATGCAATGCACGAATCCTTCGAAGTAGGCTAAAACTAGTCGATGTATCACAAGTCGTATGTATATCATAGTAAGCACAAGATGGTCATAAATTTGCAGGGCACAATGGACAGAAAATTGCAGGGATCATATTGAGGCGAAGAAGACAATGTGAGAAGGTGGATTTTTTGGTGTCGACCAAAGTCACCAATCCAATGATATTGTCAGAGGAGTCGATGCGCCGCCGAGCAGATAAAAAAACAGCTAATTTGACAAATGAACTCTCAAATAGTGCACAATTGCAAAATTAGTAAGTAAACAAGGCAAAGAGAATAATGAAGGACAAATGATGGATGGCTTTGTGGACACGGGATGAATTGATTTGAAGTGTGTAAACACTTAGTACTATGGGTGGATAGAAGGAAGAGCGATAAAAGCTTATGAAACTAGGAGACAGAGGAGGGCATCCACTAGCAGAAACTCAGCCATCCTCACCTCGGACTCCATGGCGATAGCCTGTGCTCGATTAAGGCTCCGCTCCATTTCTACCCACTCCACTTCCTTGACCATCGAGGCAGCCGAATTGTTGGCAGTTGAGGCAGCATGTTTGCGCTAGTCTGCGTCCAGCCTTTCTGCCACCTAAATGCACACAGCCTACAGTGCTGCGATTACTGATGCTTCGTGATCCTCCATCGACGAATCTCTGCCCGCCTCTTCGCCTCAGCTGTTGTTGACATTGGTTGCTATGATGCAAAAAAGCCACCTTCTTGAGTAGTTTGCATTTTTTGCCAGGTCTCATGCCATCTTTTGAAAGTCCCATTTATGCTCTCAATCTGCCCACTATTGGGCGCCTTTATTGCCAATGCCTCCAGATTCGTTTGCCTTCAATCGCCTTTGGGAACGTAGAAGGCTTGCAGAAGTGAATAGATTAATAACTAAATGGAAGGCTGGATAGGAAACGGATGGATAGCAAGGTCAATATATGGATGAGTGAAGAGATTGGATGGTATGGCTTGGGTTTGTTTTGTCAGGTGAAGAATAGTTTATCTCATACAACATTGTGTGAAACTAGATATGAGTTCTGACGCATCTGCCTCAACGTCATCAAAAAACGACTCGATAATTTAGACGGCTGTCGGAAAAAGAGCCCTCTCTTATTAGAGATATGAACTTGGATGGATGAATTGGTAGGTAGATTTAATGTTTGGACAGATCCCTCAAAATTGATAGTTATATTATGGCGCATTCCACAGCACTGCCAATTCCAAGGGAGATTTCAAAGAACCAACGAGACAGGCAGCCCTAACCACTAAGATCATAGTCCAGAATACTTATCCCAGAAGCGACAATTTCAGTCTGCATTTAATGCTGCTGCAATACAATTAAAATTTGCGTATCTCGGCAGTGAGTTTGGATAGTGTTCCAAGTTGGCAGCAAACCAAACCAAGAAAAAAGAGCCGGAGATAGGGCTAGATTGCACCCTTTAAATAAATTGTCCTTGTACATTGCTCCCTCTGTGGTAAAGTTACCATTAGGCATCACTTTGACAAAATGAAGTGTACATTTATCCAAACACAGGAACTGATTAAGGCACAGCTGTGTCCAACGTTCACTATTGCGAACCGAGGTGGCGCTCAACCAACTTTACTTCATCTTTACAACTATCACTAAATTTTGAGACGCCGCCTTACACCTACTTGCTAACAGTATGCATTCCAAAGAAAAACGTCCATCATTGGCCAAATAGTGCACTTACTGCGAAAGGAAAGGTGCGTCCTCTTACTTGAAACGTAATGGCAGAGCTTATCCATTGACTCATGTACAAATGACTCGGTAGGGATGGAGTCAAATGCGAAACCTCAACAAAGTTATTGTATGCGTGATAGATCGGTGACATCTGAAAGTTATGTGTAAACTTGCCTCTTAAAAAGGAGGAGCAAAAACGACTGCCAGCAATAAACATTGCAACCCTAGGCACAAGCACAGCCATTAATACGCGACTCTGGTGACAATTTCACTTTTTTGGTCGGTAGCAACGCAGCACCTAGTCGACGTTTATCCTACCTTATTAGTCTTCAAACAGTCTGATCTAATATTATCCTCGGTCAATTTTCGACACCAAGAACTGATTTTAATCACTTGCATCTTGAATGTATGTAGCAAAAAGAGCAGGGAGAATGCAAACAAGATAAAGTACACTTCAAATGGGTAAGTATTGCAATAATGATCTTGAATAGCCTTATTAGTGTAGCAAATCCCTCCAGTCGATTGGCTAATCTTACTTTCTTCGGAAGTTTCTCGCAAACATGCCCCATTTACAGAGAACCCTGTCGAGCGAATGGGTCCAAGACATCAGCAGCATTCAGTCTTTGTAAGCGAGCGATTCAATGTGAACAACTGCACGAAAAAGCGTAGTCTACTAGGCGTAGGGTGGTGCGCACTCCAGCCCTGTGGATGGAAGGTTTGGGAGAAAACAGCGATGGCGTTTTCGATCGCCTAGCAATCCTCGCGGCATAAGGCATTCCCAGTCATAAGCCCTTCTCCCAGTCAGTTACACGACCAGCGCACCACCATACACGGACGTAGAGGAGGCGCAGGAGCAACAAATACATGGTCTGTCTGGCATAGATAATTGCGCACTGAGTCATTTTTGCCATGTGTCTAAGTTCACTTAGTGATATAACGCGGTGAATATTTACTTAAACGAAACTAAATCTAGTTGCCGGTCAGTCATCAAACGTCAACCTCGTCGTAAATAAGTTGCGCTAGAACGATATTTTGGATTTTGGAATACATCAACTTACCGGTGAGTTTTCTTCAAATTTTGACAGTTATTAAGGTCTTCCTGTTTTTTGAAGAACAAGCAGCAAATACCCTACAATAATATTAGCGGTGTCAAATTGTCACCTATTGTTCCCTCTTGAACAGTACGACCCACGGCCCGCAAATAACTCATTGCTAAATGAAGCTTTGCAGGAACAGTATTTGTATTTTGGAGTGAGCAGTCAACCATTCAAATGCACGCATCACCGCACAGACCACAAGTTAGTTATCAACAAAGCCCATGATTCTCGTCTGAATGTCTGATCACACGAATAGCATGAGCGCACCAGATAAGACCACTTTGAACTCATGTTATTTGCCTTTTTAAAATTATGCAAATTTGATCTAAACGCTGATTTTCGATTGGCGATTCTACCAAACTTTACCACGCTGTAGGGCTTTTCATTCCTCACAATGATGTAGGGACCATGCCACAGTTTTAGAAAATACAGCTTGGCTTTTTAGCATAGGGCGATTAGGATAACTAAAGTGGTCGAACCAACACTAACTAATCACTCATCCTCAGTTAAACACCTTTAGAATGCTAAAAAAATTACCTCGAAAATTTGCTCTGGCTCAAAGGCTTTGATGTCTACTCAAAGATTTTTTGTTTATAGGGGTAAGCGGCCATGAAAATTCACCTTCGTCTGTAAATGCTCAGGCTATTAAACCACAAAATAATCGTGCCAACTTTGTTCTGTTCTCAACATGGACCTTCCTGCTAGTAGTTAGCATCCGAAGCATCTAGTCTTTTTTGAGGATGGCGAACAGCTTACTTTGTTTTGCGCTTCTTTATCTCGTTTTTCGTAGAGCTCGGTACTTGCGTAAATAACCATATGTTTCTCTTCTTAGCTCCTGTACGGTGCTCGACTCGTGATTTGGTAATGCCAGAAGCATCGTAGAACAGAGTGTTCTCTTTGTTTCTAAAAACGCTTTTTCATGCTCAATCCCTTTCATGGCGCCCCTTTTATCCCGTCTTCTTTATAAATTATGCTTTGGGCCTGCTATTTCAACGAAAAACTTAACTTCACGCCTACTCCGTAAGTGATCTTAAAATTTGCATAGATTTGAGGAAATGAATCTGAGCCGACTTAAGTCGGACAATATTTGAAAAAGATAATATAAATTGATTATGGGGCTCAACACGCAGAGGCAGAGTTTAATTATCAGTTTGCAATGATACGTTCTGAGGCCGTAAGCAGCTCTTGATGCACAATTGCTGCTAACTTCTCCAAATGCTTAAGCGATTTGATCTTTATGCATTAGAGCTTTGCGAACAAAAAGGATGGTCGGACTGTGCCTGAAGTGGATTTAATCAGTCAAAAAATAAGGATATTTGGGTCAGGGTTAGAGTTAGATGCTATTGGGCCCCATACAGCCATTTAGTCATGCCTTTCATAATAGAATGGAAGGACGATTTTAGACACGCCGAGATCAGCAACCAGAGCAAGATTTGAGGAGTTTAGAACGCCCTTCACTTAATTGAGAGAAGTGAGCAAAAAGTGAATTGAAGGCGATGGTCCTCCATGTTCACTGCAAACAACAAACAAGTTCACAAGCTTCATTCGTGAGCGATGCAGTAGCTAAAGTGCTGCAACGCTGCTTCATCTTTATCTGCCATCAAACGGCAACGAATGATTATTGGGCCTGCGTGTCTATGGTCGCTATTAAGAGGACTCATTAATGTACCGTGAGAAAGGGAAACTAAGAGGCGGGAATTCATTCAAAGTGTTTTTTTCCCCAAAAAGTTATGCTTTACCTAATTGCTCCCCTATTCGCATTGTTGAAAATCAGCTGTAAGTCCATATGATGAATTCGAACAAAAGCTATCACAAGTAAGCTCTATTAGTGTGAAGGACAAATTATAATTCTGATTTGGATTAACCAGTTCACCTACATTGTGTCAACTGCATAAGTCCTATTGTTAGATATCAAAGATTAATAAAAGCATGGCAAATGGTATCATATTACATGCAACCACCCATTTATTCGCTCATTCATCGACTTATCCACCTGCTCGCCTATACATCATTCCGCAGGGTGATGCAGCCACCTCACTCATCAGTCGCAGTCTAAAGGAGCAAAATGGCTGCTCATTGAAAGCCTCCTTCTCAAAAATGCATGAATCTACCTGTTTGTAATTTGGTTCTTTGTTTAATACTGGTCATTAGATGTGATTTGCCTCAATGTTCCACTGCCCAATGCTAAATGCAAATTCACACTTACTTACCCTTCGCATCTTCTACCGATAAAATATCATACATATTGCACCCAAAACCTATTCGTGGGTAGAAGCGACAGAAGACATCTTAGCAAACTGTAGTAAGCGAAGGCGGAATGGGCAAAAGAGAGCGGGAGAGATGCTGATTAGACCACATCTTTCCGAACTCGCCGAACACACTCCTTGGTATTACATCATCACTGGATGAAATATGCTGCTTAAATTGGAGACAGATAGGTGAAGTAGCGAAAGCCACTTGCATTCATGTCTACAAAGTACTCTCATCCAGATTATGTAACACTGGAATGACTAAGCGCTAGCTATAATAACCCAAACGTACTAAGCAGTTTTCCTCATCATTTTCTTTGGTGAAAATTGCTGTGACCACTGACGACCAGAGGCCCAAATTCGCTACATAATTTATGTATTTATGCGCAGACGCCAATTCACGTTTAACTAAATTAACATTTGATTGTCAAGGTATACCATGCATAATTGTTTTGTAGATTCACCAATTTAGACCTAACAGAAATTTTACTTAGGATGACTACAAACCTGTTTTGTTAGGTGGTAAGTGAGAAACACGTCAAATATGTGATTATAGGAGCACATGTTCTTTCACCATTACAAACTGCTCTAAGATTTTTACACATGGGATTCGCTTCTTCGTGTTTAATCTCACCTAATCGGCGTTTGCGTGATAGCATTTTCCTTTCCGTTTCTCTTCCCTTTCTCTTTTCCCTCTTCCTTTTTGTGTTTTCGGATTTTGGTTGTATTACTTATGCTGTATTTTTTAGTACCAAGTAGTGAATCAACTATCAACCAACTCGTAGCATTAATAAAAGCGAAACAATGAGAAGTACAATTAGACTTACGCACATGTGCACATTGTAGCACTCATTATCAATTTGCAACGGTTGGTTCCCGACGTTCCATTTGGTTACTTGCCAACCATCCTCCGAGTTGGGATCTCTGCAGCGGGAGTGAATCTTAATTAATCTATTATGAGACCGAAATTATTTAGTTACTAGAATTGATAAGATTGGTTAGAATAACTGCCGCCAGAACGACGACTAGAGATATTGCTGTGATTGCAATACATGGAGACCAAAATTACTGAGTAATGCAAATAGCAAAACACCCAGTAGTGGAAAAGATGATGGCAATTTTTATGATGACAGCAAAACAATCTTGATCCAGCTGTTTTTCTCGACCATGGTGAAAAATGAGGAAGATGGCAGCAATGACGGTGAGCAGAGCATGATATTATTGGTGGGACAAAGCACTCTTAACATTGACTTATTATCGCTTATTTGGTATTTATTCATGGGGCCTAGCTTAGGGTCAGCTCATTTGGCATGATTGCTGTTTACGCGGCAAACATATGGGTCATACTGTTGCATTTTGGCTGCACCAGATTTTGCAAATCACATCAAAGTAATCTGTAAACAACTAGCCAGATGACTTGAATAATAAAAAATGCTTTTCCCATCAATGAGAATCAACGAAACAGCTAAGTATTCCAGATTGACAAAATCATCAGAGCACACAGCTTCTTATTTCGTGCTGTAAAGTGCATTTGAAGATTGTTCAATAAATGATAATATGGATTTGTCGAGGCTCTGCGGTGCACGAATTCCCCATATATGTCACTCTCCACAGAACCGATTCCCTTTGAGCACGTCGCCTAATAATAATTGTTGCCACTTCGATTGTTCTACAGTTCACTTATCTATTTACTTCTTTTCAAACAAATTGTGCTTGTCATACCAGTTTTGTGCCTCAAGGCATGGAATTTTCCAGGTTAACAGGAGGTTTCGTGGTCTGTTGGCTTTCGTGTCTTCCCCACTTTACGTATTCGTCTCAAATTGTGTGTGGTTGTGTGAGAGTAGTCTGATAATACATATTCAACACGACGTTTTTTATTCAAACATTATGTTGTTCAATCAAACAAGCAGAAATCAACATTATCGAAGGATTCGCGAGACCATAGTTCCCGATGGCAAAATAAGATAGATTTATTTAATCTTTTACGATAAAATATGTCAACATCTCTTATTTATTCCAACTAGGCGCCTTCAGTCTTGCCTTGCATAGCCACATAAACTAAGGTTCAAAATGTGCAATGCACCACCAGCCCAAATAAAAGACCACTAATTGTGCTAGGAACATTAAATATTCAGCAGAAAGCACAGCAAATTTAACACGTTTAGCGCTAAGCCTCAGATTGATTTTGTTATTTCATAGAATCATGCCACAAATTTTTCCATCGAGGTCCCTACTGCACTGCTAGTTTTGATTTATTGTCTAAAGATCACGCGCATCACATTGCAAAACATCCTGCCTCTCAACTTCAGCGATTTTTATGTTCTAGGGACAAGTGAAGGTCACATTCTAGCAGTCTGCATTGCTTTTTCCATAATTTATTACTAAACCATCACCAGGTTTTCTTTGCTATGTGGAACATCATATAACCTGAAAAAGATTAGTTGTGATTGATGCATTTAGAGATTCGAAGTAACTTCTGCAGTTGAATAAATGGTAAGGAAATCAGAAATGGTAAAGGGCGTATGGTCAGCAGATGGGTTTTTTATTAGTAAAGGCCTTGTCTGAAATAAATGGGTAACACGTAGACTACCTCTAAAGAAGTCGTCTCTCAGTGATTGTGTGATTCATGTGTTAGAGAACTACGTCAATGCGTTGTTTAAATCTGAGTACCTACTAATTTGTCGGTATTCGCCTTACTCAACTTTTGGCACTAGACAATCTAGCGCTATATTTTTGCATTGTGGTGCGGTTCGTTCCCTAATTCTGCGCAGAATCCAATGTTATGAGTAAATCAAAAGTGTCCCAAAGCTGGTGATCAAAGTCGAATGGATACAACAAAAAGTGTTCAGGGAAAAAATCTGGGCCAGACTGGAGGTATTCCGCACCAACAAACACATTAGTTAATCCAAGAATTCAATCAAACCCATGTATTACTTTCGCTCGTTCGTAAGTCGGAGCCCGTCCTGAAACGGTGGAAAAAATTAATGTATACATTTATACTGTCTGTTAGTCAGGTTGATGCCTTGTAAAGCTGGATTGCACAGTGTTCAGCACTAATTGTGATGCTTGCGATTTGGTTCTCAGAGTTCGCATCGTTCTACGCGTTCTTGTGCTGCGCAGCTATTCCATCATAATCCCAATAACTTAACTTACCGATCTTACAAATTTTTGCTTACTTTGCAATCATTGTCAACATTGTTTCAATCTTTACGCTAAAATTCGTAAAGCAGAATAAATAAAATTAACAATTCCACAAGACAAGGTTGTATGCAAACGATATTCTTGATCTAGTTGCAAATTGGGGTTAATACTTGGTGTTCACATGTCTTTTGTAGGTTTACAAGGGTAAGTTGCACTGTAATTTGCCTTCTGATTTCTTATGAAAGGCCTTGAGGGTTAGTGCGACGTGTCAGCTGTCTAGAGATGTTGCAAACGCATCTAGCAACAAGAAAATGTTTTGCAACCTTTGTTAACAAAACGTTGTGGTTACTGTAGATATGCCTTTAATTTTGGCAGGCTACTCATAAGCCCATTTTAAGTTAAGTCATGAAACCCCAGTGGCACCAATTTTGTCCGGTTAGAATGCTTGTAAAAAGCGTGCATATTTGTCACGGGTTCTGTTAAACTAATTTGGTTAGATCTTATTTGGATCCATTCTCTTTTTCTTCGCTTGCTCACATCGCAAGTTTTCTGGTGCTCGGTTCATATCTTGTTTAAAATATTTTGACATTGAACACGAAATCTAAATTGGTGCTGCTCGATTTGTTTTGAAGCAGTACAAAATTATGCCATGCAGTCTTGTGGACCTCTCCAACAGTGCAAGCATCTGGAAACTGCGGCGATAATGAGTCGATTAGTGCGCTGAAACAAAATTATTTGAATTTGTGCATTAGCTAGTGCCTCGCAGCCAGTAAGTTGCTGTCGCAAGGTATGCTTCTCCATTATACAATCATCGCCCTTAACAATCACCAACATTTCCTGCCTCTAAGCACTTTAGGCACAAATTTGTCACTTATAACTACTAGGTACGTCAGTAACACAGATATTAAGAAATCGTGTCTGCAAAATGCGCCCCTATCTTTGCGAAAGTCCATTCAGGTAATAAAATGGATTCCACGCATTTCTAATACCTCCAATAACAGAGGTGTTTTATTATTGGCAGCTGGAATTCCAAGTCAAATCACCAAATTGACCAATTGGGTTACTAAATGCAAACTGATTCGCACATAACAGCACACAAAGTATATCACGAATCATAAACGGGTGCCACGCTGGAGATTATAGCAACTATTTCGTCACTCATGTCTCAGGTAGGGATACGTCTTCTCGGTGTTGGCTCTAGTTCTTATTAATTGGGACACTTTTTTGCAATAAAACACAAGTGCTTAATTTTAGCAATAATCATAGCTTCCCATGTATACCTCTTGAGACGGAACCGTAAATTACTTCGCGTATTAATGTGCAATGAATCCTGTTCTGCATAAGCAGGTTTACCACAATTTGACATGCATGGATCTTCTTGCGCCGAAAACTTTTCCAAGCCAGCTACCACGGCTTATCATTATCGTTGTCGGTATACCTATCGAGCTCAAATAAGCACAGTCAGTTTTTTAATTTTAAAAGGTAGTGGTGTTGCATACGTTGTAGGGGTTGTGATTAGATGTTTCTTAGAATACTGAATTGCTTGTCCTAAGGTGCAGAACCACCTAAAGAATTTAGTGTAAGAGTCGAACCACTTTAAAATATGCATTTCGCGTTACTTAACAGATCTAGCAAACAGTGTTCTAGTCTAAATACTTTGCAAAGTTTCAACATCGATGTGTAAAAGTTCTATAAATACAAATTATTTTAACAAAACAAAAGTTTGTCCTAAAGAAGATGAATGGTATGCATCCATTTCACCACCCCGATTTCTCGATTATTTGCAATTATCATTCTCATCCTTAAGTGTTCTCAATTTTGCCGGTCCACTACTGGTAAAGCGATAATAACGGAACATGCATTTTATTATAGGTGTGCAAAGTCCAGGACTGTGGGGTTCTCAAGTTGTTGAACTGTCGCCGAAACCATCAGCCGTGATGAATCATCGGTAGAATGAACAATTTGTGCTTACAATAATGCGGTGAGAGCTGTATGGCTATCCTAGACGATTTGTGAACACTTTTAAAAGGATGTATTACTTTTAAAATTATTTCTTAATTGCTATTTATGTAAGCAAAGCTCCCCAAAAATTATTTTTGCACAGTTACTGTGTTTAGAAAGCAGTTGTTGTAAATACTGAATCTGCGAATAAATGATAACTGGAGATGGAAAATTCACAATTAGTGTTGCATTTGAGACAGTTTAGTGCACTCCGGGAAAAGGTATGTCTAGTTTTATTCTTTCATGTGCATTTCCAATACCAACCTGATCACTCGAAACAAATACGCTTTAATTTATCTCAAAACCGGAATTGAGGCTTAAGATGCTTGGGCGCTCCTTCTATCATACTCTTCATGGTGCAATTTGCGTGGTGCTGTAGCTAAACTTTGATTAAATCTGTTCGCCTTAATTGGATCGAAGTCCCAGTGCAAAATACGTGTGAAGCTTAAAGGCAGTGTTATTCCCCTAGCGAAGACGCAGAAATCTTAGTAGTGAAATTCGGATAAGTAAAGTATGAAGTGGCGAAGTCCAAACGGCTTCTAGCAGGTGCACAAGGGATTCCAAATGGTCGAATGAAGCAAAGTGAACTAGTATTTTGTGCGTGAGCCAGCCGCAGCTTTATACTTGTGCTTCTTTAATTTGCTTTAAATTTGATTAAAACCGTTATCAATGTAAAGGACGTAAACATCTGGGAGGCAATGGTGCCTAACTCCTCTTCTATCATAAAAATTTTGTACCATATTCAAATTTAGTACCACCTGCAACAAGTGACCGGCTTCAGTTAAATTTACAAAAGTTCCAAAGTCTCACACCCGTCATATGCTCAAGTAGCTATGGCATTTAGCTATAGTTGGGTGCTGAATGACTGCTTTACATAGACTACACTTCATGTGACTAAAAACCTGCGCTGTGAATGGAGGGGTTAAACCTGAGCAGAGTACAACCACGCCTTGTGGTGAGCTTAAAACGCATGAGCTGTCAAAGTGTCTTCTGTATTTTAGATAGGATGATGGTATATGTTGGCCAGCTCAAAAAAGTGTAAGAGAAAAAGCCCTCTTTGATCACGTCTATAACCGAGATTTCTCCTCTTTTGAAGCCATGTCCATGTTCAATAAAGTGTGATTACATCTGCTGAGCCAATACCAATAGTTAATTCTGTAAATTAAGTGGTGAAAAGCATAACTGCAAATGTATGCATTATAAATGGAATAGATAAACACTTGAGACGGAATAAGGCAACTTCATTAGCACTCACTTTAACAGTACTCGTGCATCTTACACAAAAGGTTGAGTAGAAAAATTGGCGTCTACAAAATTGACGGTTGTAACGCTAAATAAATAAATTAGTGAGGTCCATCAAAAATGTGTTGTTTCTGTAGACCAGAGCTGCTTCAAAACACACCGTTAATCAAGCGTTTGGTGACTTTAACTAATATGCAGAGCAGTGAATCTGCATCTGAAACGATTGCTGCTTAATCGCGGTGATTGCACGAATGAAAGTTATCCGTACGATCTTTGTTTACGTCCACCAGTAGAGAACTATGTGATCAACTGATTGTTTCATTCCTTTGAATGTCGATTATTATGCACTTATTTTAGAAACGACACACAAAGTTCATCGCGCCTACGTCTCATGGTATTGACGGCTTTCCAACAATTCGCGAGCCCCACAGCCCTGGACTTTGTTTGACTTTGTTTCATTAGCACTCACTTTAACAGTACTCGTGCATCTTACACAAAAGGTTGAGTAGAAAAATTGGCGTCTACAAAATTGACGGTTGTAACGCTAAATAAATAAATTAGTGAGGTCCATCAAAAATGTGTTGTTTCTGTAGACCAGAGCTGCTTCAAAACACACCGTTAATCAAGCGTTTGGTGACTTTAACTAATATGCAGAGCAGTGAATCTGCATCTGAAACGATTGCTGCTTAATCGCGGTGATTGCACGAATGAAAGTTATCCGTACGATCTTTGTTTACGTCCACCAGTAGAGAACTATGTGATCAACTGATTGTTTCATTCCTTTGAATGTCGATTATTATGCACTTATTTTAGAAACGACACACAAAGTTCATCGCGCCTACGTCTCATGGTATTGACGGCTTTCCAACAATTCGCGAGCCCCACAGCCCTGGACTTTGTTTGACTTTGATGAACTGTATGTTCTGTCACTATTACTTTAAAATACTAGAGGTGCTAAAAGACAAGAGAACGTAATTCACTGAGCTCGCCGCATCAGCGTACTCTATCAAGTTTTCTTTAAAGTCGAAAAATGAGGCATTGTCATGGTGGAAGATGCTGTACTTACGTACGAAAAGAAATTGAGAGATGTTGATGCAGCCAAAAGGCCTAGCTGCCTGGTTGATTTAAATAGATCCCACCATCATAGTGATTCGTCTTTTGGTGACTTACATCCTATTGGTGAGACGCATTTGGTAATCGCAAACCGTGATAGCCGGGGGCGTTGTCAAATTCCCTCTTGCAGATCGGGACCTCTATATCCACGCATCCTGGCCCATATTCACGCCAATCTCAAAATTTACATTACGTGTCTTCTCCAATTCAGAATACTCCTTCTAAAGTTACAACAGTCAAAAGGGAGAAGATAAACGAGGAGTCTGCTACATTTGTAAAGGCGCCTTCCAGACTCATCCCCAGTAACGACGATTTAAATTTTCGAATATTTGCTTAAATCACCCAATCAATCATCAACTTGACCCTAACTCCCTATTTCCGAAGCCAGAGAATGCTCCACACTCGCCGTGCTCTCTAGTAGAATCTGTTCTCTTCTGTGGGCATCATGCTGGATACCGACTTGGAATAGTGTTGCGAGCCTTATCTCAACCTTTTATTGTAATGAACAAGCAAACGCCCTCCACGGACTTGACTAACCACCACGGGAGAGTGGTTGAGGACGACTATGAGCATGCCAATAATCTTTTAAGCAAACGCCCTCCATGGACTTGACTAACCACCACGGGAAAGTGGTTGAGGACGACTATGAGCATGCCAATAATCTTTGACTTTTAACACATCAAGTCGTTTTGATAACCACCCACTTCAGACACCTACTTCGACTGTCCCATTAGAGCCAAAAAGATCCGCCGCGTAAAGATCAAATCGTGCAGGCGACTAAAGCATCAAGAACTGCTCGTTGACTCACTATGTGACATTCCAATCTGACGACCGAACCTTGCCTCTTCCGGTTATGCCTTGAAATCATACAATTTTTCGAATGTTCTTTGCTTTAAGTGGATTAAACTCGCCTTGTAAAAGTTTAAGTAAACTGGAAGAGCGCACATGCTTTCCTCTTTATGACTTTATCACAGCTAATCCATTCATAAACGTTCAGTTCTTCCCTTCTTAAGTCACATTATTGTGGTCACTGGATTTTGCAAGATCCCAGTTGGCGGAAGATTGCAAGGCGGTAGTAATAGAAGAGCCGGTTTGTACAGGATCGTATAAACAATAAAATTTTGAACAGTTGGATCTTATTATGCCTAGAACTGTCATGAGATGCGATCTCTAGCAATGATCATCTGCGCAATGCCAAGTCCTTCCAACTTTTGCATATGGCGCCACCGCCAGCATTCAAGATAGATACTGCTGACATCAGCAAGGAGGAGTTAACTATTTAATTAAAGAAATTGTTAAAGACAAATTTTAAAAGCCATTAATGTGATTTTAGACCTCTCTGATCGCGCTGGTTTAAAGAAATTAAAAAAGAATAGGGCTATGCGTGGAGCATAAGAGGATGCGCGTAGTAACGGCGATTCGCTCATTACCTTAAAATTAATTTAGAATACGGGCGAACAGAACCTACAAATAAAGATAGAGATACATTCCCAAACAACCTCCACCACCCGTGCTTCCACTTAGAAGCCAAATTAAAAGCGATAAATGATCTGGTCCAGTGATAAAGCTGCTCATGACGATCACTCTGACAAAAAGTGGAATTATGCTTAAAGAATACCATTTAAAAGCAGGAAAGGGATCTCTGCACATTGTTAGAATGCCAATTCCCTAAAAAACCATCGATTTTATCAGTACATTTTGAAATTACGTCATAGAACGCTTCTCGGTAGGTAATAATGGAACGCTTTACATAAAGTCGCCTACAAGCACACCTGCGTTCGCACTGTATTCTCAAACGCGATTTTGGTCGAAAGGGCCCCAACAGTACCTGGTTTTACAACCGCACTCCTTTTTTATCTTTACCATTTTTTAAAAGAGATTGCGTTTACATTGTTTGAGACACAAAGGACGTTGTACCATATTCTTATAATACGAGTTATTCACAGCGGCAGTAAATGCATGGCAGCAAGTCGAACTGTGCAGTTAAGGGATTGGAGCAATCAATTTATTTTGAGTAGTCCCCAAGTTACACCATTTACACTCTCGGCCTCCAGGTAGCATGTCATCGTGAAGTAGAACGTCTCCTCATGTCACCTTCAGAGTAGGTTATGTAGAAGTAAAGGTTAGCAAGAATTTCATGGGAGTTCAATGCCTTCTTCTTTGGCATTGGCGCGTGCAATTCGAAAGTAGCTTCGTCCTCTTTTGAGCTTCCGAAAAGAGGGTTACAAGTAAATTTGCAAGGCAGAGTCTCCTCTTGTTATGCAGGATTGGAAAGGGTGGTTGTCAAGATACGGATGATAAATGGGAAAACAGCAACAATCCTACATTTTGGCATACCATTCAGTCGATGGCGAATGACAAAGCTACAGCACTTCTGTTCTTCCATACTGCATAGAATCTTTTCATTTTTTGTAGTAGTAAGTAATTCTGATTTGGTATAGGCTTTACAGATACTAACCTTAATCATTTCGAAATTGCTTGCCACCATTGTCTAGCCTCACCTCAGCCATTCAAAGGGGTTTTCGGTCCAGAAGTTGATGCTAAATTCTGTTGCAGATCCAGCTTTCAGGTAGATATCACTAAAAAATGAGGAGATGCTTTCAATAATGGGGCTTCAAGCAAATTTTATTGACAAATGCCTCTGGACGCTCCACCGACTATGAAGAGTTTAGAGCAATGCACATTTTGGGCAATCTAAAATCCACTATCTTTCCGTCACCATATACTCTACAGTATGCCAATCGTTGTCCGCTCTATTTTGCCTTTTAAAGCCTATAAAACCAACACTTTCCGTCTTTTACACCAATCCTGTCGATTGATGCGCTCCATCCGTTTTCTCATGTGTATAAATTGTGCCTCCAGCCGTTTTCCGCAGCTGCTCATGCTTTCCACCCAAAAAGGCATAAATCATTTTGTTATTTTTTGTTTTGAAATGCTCACCTCAATTCCGTTTGACTCTCACCGGATGTTGCAGATTTTCGTTTTTACCTGCCACATCGCGTCCCATTTGCTTGAAGTTTTGATCTCTTCAAGGTCGTCGACGCCGTCTTTCCCGTGGGCTATAATTTGTGCCATTAACCAGGCAGCTTACGCTTGTGATTAAGCAACTTAACTAACTTCCCTTACATTTGGTTGATCAATTAGTGGTGCTATCGACACCTTATTCTGATGATCCAGAACGATACTTATAAGTGTTTTCGACTTCCGAAACTGAACCGTTTGCTTGTGAGCATGGATCTTACTTTGACAGAGTAATGTCAGTGTTGATTAAAAGTCCATTACTACTAATCTTGTGGCTAATGCCGTAAAGTAATGATACGTTTGCATTAATTTTTCCTACTGATACTTCGCATAGGATGGATTTAAAAACCTTTTCAGCATCCACATCAATGGCCATTCTAATAATCTTACTCGTCCTTTGTTGTTGTACTCAATATTGTATTCATTTTCACGCTCCTCTTAGTGGGAACCATTCTTGTTTGCACCCTTTCAACTTTTTTTTTAATCTAATATTGCTGAGATTCTTACGCATCATGCTATGTTCCAAATAATTTAGACTCAAGCTCGTCATACTACCCAACTAAGCATGACGCGACACAGGATCACACAGATGAAGACATCAACCATATTTGAATGGAGAGGTAGAAGACCACCAGATGGATATGTTATTGAACGAAGGTAAGGGTCGGATATTAGATAACTAAAAGGTTTTACAGAATCGTTTCACCTATGCCCTTTTTTGCTTTCTTCGTTTTAACTTGCCGATTTCGTCCATAGCTTTGCTTCACCGACTTAACCTGCCATTATCCTGGCTGGGTCACAGGAGAGACATGACAGCTTGTGGGCGGCATTTGCAATTGCTATGGAGGTGGAGTCTTTGAAGTGAATGGGGCAGCTGTTGCGATTGACATAGTTCTCCTTTGGCAAGGATGTTCGGGGTATCCTTCTCGCAGTACAGGGCTGCATGGTGCTAGCACGCCGTCTTCGAGCTGATATTGTGACAATAAATAAAAGTTCAATGTCTCTTCTATGAACGAAGCCACAGTACTACCACTATTAGCTATTAGTACCAGAATTGAATGCATAAATATGAAGTAAATGAAGACAAAGTTTGACAAGATATGAGAGCTCTCAAACAAAGGCTATAACCATGTTAAGCAGTTATTATACGAAATCCATTGCATCTAAAGTGCAAACAACTGTTCCCTAACGTCGTTAAATGCATAAAAGTGGGAGTTCAAGTATCTCTGCAATGCCACCTCTACTCATTGAGGCATAATGCAAGTCTAACCTT
>LWMJ02000220.1:83154-112600 GCA_001693035.2 Taenia asiatica | reverse complement strand
TTGTCAACTGGCAAATTGATCGTTTCGATGCAACGCCACTCACTAGGATTGTTGGGAGGATCCCTGCTGTGCAAAACCAGCTTAAGTAAAATGAAACAATCGGGGATTGGAATGAGTCCAAGGACACTCCGAAATGCCACCAGTCCACTGTTTCAGGCAGATGCGTTTGACATTTCGACTGATAATGCTTTAAGCAGTCATCTTAAGCAATTAAAATCTGAAGGGCATAAGTGATGAGGAGGCAAGCCCTCACCATTATTCACTAAGCGCATTTGATGCTGGAATGTTAGTGTACCAGAACATCGTGCGATTTACACCGACTGTTTTGCAGCGGACAGGAGACTGGAACGTCATTCTTACTGTTTGAGTCGTATGATAAACTCAACCGACTATGACAAGACTAGGAGACATGAGTGCAACTAAGTGTGGAATGTGATTGGGTGCTGGAGAGGGGTTGGGTTCTGCATCCCAACAAACAAACAAAGTGTGCGGAAGCCATCAGGCAGAAGTCACAGCTACATCCAAAACATTAGGTTGTGTTTCAATGAATCGTAGCCTGTCGACTACTGCTTCTCCTCACTTACATTTTCATTGCAATAAATTGATCATTGTATAAACCACGCGTCAGTTGTGGCGTATGCAAAGCTGTGCGCTTAGATGTCATCCCTGTCAGGGGCGCAATAACTTCGTGTCAGCCATTTGAATGATTTCGCTACGCGACTATGTACTGGTTGTGGTTGTGAATTCACGACATTTCTACTAATGCTCTTCAACACAGTCTCCTTTTCTGCTCGCGATGTGGAAGTGGAAGAATCTATCATTGCACAAGATGAGCGGGACAGTTTTAGATCAGTATTGGCTGGCCTTTTTCCGTACAGCACGTTATTGCAATGTAGACGTTCAGCTTTGAGGACCTTTCCTCACCATTTGTTAGCTCTAAAATATGCATATGCATTGCCTTACTGGCACTGATCGTCAAGACCTCTGCCAAATTGCCTCTAATATATGCTAAATTACATCAGATAATCGGTGAAGCATTGGCGTATCGGAAGTGCGACATGCGAGCTACAAAATAGACGGTCAACACGAAGACTCGAGAGGTTGTACTAACGAGGGCAAAAATACAGGCACACATTGCACCCACTAGTTGCATATTTTGAACGGCGAATTATCACTACCATGATGGCAACTACTTCGTAAGACGCCTTACTTACAAGGGCAGCAGTAAAGAGGAAAAAGAAGAAAGCCATTTGTGAATCTGCGACACGAGATGCCTCAAGTTGCGTGTCTGTGCACTTCAAAGGTGATAGCTGTGGCAGCTATGGATGGCATCGCCCACGCGGAGCACCACGTCTCGCGCGCATGTAGAAGTGGGCTCATAGGTCAAGGTGGAGGTATCTCATAGGCTGATATGAGGGCATTCAAACATTGAAGAACTTGACGACAATGTTTACAATGTATAATTTTGCTGACAGCCTGCGTTTTACTAAGGGACGCAGAGGGTAGGGTGTTGTGTCACATCCTAATATATGAATTCGAGCAGCTAACGCGTAGATATGCTTGAAGAGCAGTAGAATCAGTTACGTCGATTAGATACTTTGCTCGTTCGCATGCTGCGCCTACAACCATGATACATACAGTCGGATCCTAAATTAAAGCTTGATTTCCAGCTATCTAACTTGAATTTACCACTCATTTTTACACAATCTTGCTGACATTCGCTAGAGATTGACGTGCATAGACAGAGAACACTTTTAACTGCTAGTGACAATATTGCAGGTTCCTGTCGATTGTCACTATCAAGAGCTCACGCCAAGCTGGCAAACTGAGTGGATTCGTTGAATTCACGTACTCTAGCTCCTACATTTCCAATTTGTTTGCAAGCACGTGTATGCATATTCCTAACATTGAAGCGTCCGTCCATTGATGGTGAGCTGACTCACTGCATCGCAAATTCACTCATTCTCTACCTGAATGAAATGGCTACATGCGAAGCGTCTTTTGATAAGAGGGGAGGATATGGAGAGGCGAATATGCAACTGCCATGTGGAAGACAGATGGTGCATTCTAAAAAGCCACGTGCACGACTTCAACGACCCAGTATGGGTTGGATCACACTACGAAATTTTGGCATCCACTTCCTGCCCTTGTTGACTTCAGTCTAGACCAGCTCTCCACCGCCTCTGCTAGCATCCTTGAATTCGGCAACACCAACCTCATCCATCGACCACAACAGTCCCTCAATCTCAACCCAATCCATGCTGATTAAAGCACTATAACTCTTTTCTCACGGGATGCGGTTTGCATAAGACATGCAATCAGGATCATGTCGGTTTTGGAATCGATGTAACATTCTCACCTATTCTGTCTTCACTTTAACTCTTTGGTGCATCGTGAGCAGACGGACGTCAGGCACTACACCATGCCACATCCTCTCTTAAATAAAACAAACAAGTAGAGCGTTGTGTTCTGATGGCGAACATAGGCGGGACTTGCTTAAACAGCACCTATGCTAAGTGAGATGGGAGTCTCGTAACTCGATTGCTGCAAAATACCTTTACATTAGGAAAAGTGTTTCGCGCCAAAGCCTCGTTGGCACATTGCTGAATATTACGGAATTATGCTGCAAAGCAAAAAACATTGGATTGACTGCAGGGCTATTATTTGGCCTAGAATGAGAGTAGAGAGAACTTTGAAAATGCAGTCAGTTTTGGATTGAGCCCTTTTGCCTATTGCAGAATAGACGTGACTTGATACGAGGGAGAAGATGTCATCTTTAGTGCTGGGTGATTCGTTAGGGTACGTCCGATTGGTAAGCTCCACATATCTCTATGTATATGTATCCATATAGAATTTGCAAACTTGTGATCGGAACCATGACGATAAGATAGGAAGACGAAAGGGTGCAGCCATAGGCAAATTCGCCTACGGACACATATTAATGTCACAAGTTTTGTCAAAGCAAAGCAAGTTAGGTAATGTGCCATTAAAGTCCAACTCCATCCTGTTTGATGTAGGAAATATGAACAAACATTCAGCCTCACAACCAACACTTTATCACACAGCTCCTTCTGACCTACACTCGCCCACCGGAAGGGCCATTTCCGCAAACGAAATCGAAGTGAAGTAGACTGCACCCACTCACCCCAACGGAATCCTCAAACCATACGTTGTGATCTGTTTCGAAGCTAAGCAAGGCAGTGCTCTGATAAGCGCCACAACACTGCACAACAAGGCGATTGCCATTGGAGTTGGAAATCTGCATCAGCATGCAGAATGTCAGTACCGAGTGATTGCAGGCACGATTCCAGCGTTTGGTCAGAAACCGGCAGAAAGTGAGAGACGTACTGAATTATCAGCTCCTATTCAGGTAATGCCCTTAAGTGCTTAAATTTGTTCATGATGCTTATTTTCATCGCGTTGATGGCCAAAATGATTTGGAACCTGCCCACAGCGTTATGCAGGCGATTAAGGAATATTGTGGACAAGCGCACTTATATGGCACATCGTAGATGGGGCAATGCATTGAGTTGGCAACTGTCATTCCTAGTGAACCAAACAAGTTGATTTTTTAGGATGTGAGAGCAATGAGAGTAAACTCTGTTTCTTTCCATCAACGCTACTACTGCCATGATGTTTGGCGAGATTGTTCCACACTTCTCTGCCTGACTGCAAGGGAACACTTGAAGCATGTCGATACATCGGAACGCCATTTTGTCTATTTGGTGAGACGATGGAAATAAGGGGTGAGGATAGGTAGTACATTGCTAGAGTTGCAAACTACATGGGAACACATGTCTTGTAAGGCCATTTAGAGAACTGAACTGGCAGCAGTATTGGTTGCTTGCTTTGATTTATCCTCGTAATAAGATGCATTTTTTTTTATACCGCCATTCAATTCAAGTCTCCTTATGCTGAGTGTAGGCGATAACATCGGAATTCAGCCGCACAAACAACAACTTTATATTACAGCGCTCCATCGGGTTCGCTTCCGCCCAATGGAAGTGCCGTGTCAAAAAAGGCAATTGTAGTGAATTGGAATGTCTCTACTCACCCCATCGGAGTCCTCAAACCATGCGTTGTGACCTACTTCGCAACTACGCAAGACAGTGCTCCAATGAGCGTCACAACTCAGAACGACAAGACGACTACTAGTAAAGTTGGAAATTTACGTCCGTATACGGATTGTCGGTGTAACCTGATTGCAGGCACGATTCTGGAAGTTTGGCATAACCTGGAAGAACATGAAGGACGAACTGGATTATCAGCGCCTCTTTGAACCAGGCCTGCGGGTGTGCTAATGCACTGCTGTTTTTTCATTACCTCTTTGACTTAAATGATTTTGAGCTATCCTGCAGGTGATTGAGGAATAGTGTGGAAATGAGCGTTCACATGGCAACTCGTAGATGGGGAAACATATGGAGTTGGCAACCATCATTTCTGGTAGACTGAACAAATTGGTTCTTAGAAGTTGAGAGCAGAGGGATTGAGCTTCCCTTCCTTGCTCCTACCACTACTGCTGGCATGGCATTCGGATGGAGAGCTCTACTCCTCCATTCCTGCGTAAAAAGGAATGCCTGAAGCAGGTGTCCTTTCCGACGCGCCTATCTTCTCTATCTGATGGAACGGTAGAAATAAAGAGCGCAATTATCCGAACATCTTTTGCAGTGAGAAGTCACTATCGCCGTTTTGGTGTCCGACTGTTCATGCAATGTTAGCTTGTAGGGATTTCGAGGTAATGTTAGTGTTCGCAACTCCACCTGATGCTCTGAATCATTACACACTGTCAAATGGTTCCTTGTGTTTATGCTGTGCAGCACCATGCAAATGAGTACGATGCGCGAGTGCTAATCGGCGATGACATATCCTGATTCATAGCATAATATCATGCGTTGAGCAAAAGTCAACGACAGAGTCAATAGTGCACACTACCGCAGGTGAAATACGCAGATCGTTCACATGTCAATGCTGACAGCATCCACAGTATTGGTGGCCACGACTACCGTTGTGACTAGCGTAGCTGCTTCAAACTCTGCAATCACTCGAGTCGTATGTGCCTCCATTGCGACAGTCCTTGCTTGAACTCACGAGTAAGTGCGTACTCATCTCCCTCTACTGCATCTATGCGCACCGTTATTTACTTATTCATCAAATTGTTACATCATGGCTCACTGTTCTGCCTTATCGAACCGAGCTATTTCCATTGCAGGCTGTCGAGGTGCAGAAATCGCAGCAGTCCACTATCATTCGTATCGACTGAGAATAATGTGACTTCTCATCCTAATCAACGTCTTACTCACCAGTACAAGTCCTTGCTACATATTTGGCTTAAGATTCCTATTTTTGGTTCAATCGTACTCGCACGATTGAGGCCTTCTGCGGTGAGAAAAGATGGAGGAAATAATCGACGATGCATGAAGACTTAGCTTATTAGTGCCGTAGACATCCAACGATTCAACGGAAGGATGTATTCAGTTGGTAAACGCATGTTTGGCACATTTCCGCCGTATTAAGAGCTTACGATTTTGTCTATGCAAGTTTTGATTCTGCTTAGAAAACGCACCTCGTTTAGGCTTAGGGTAGGCGTTCCTTTCCCAGCCAAAGCTGGCGAAATTGCATCGGGCCTATTGAACTCCTTCTCGACTTCATACAACGCAGGCAGGATTTGCTTCCTTGCTAAGCACACATCCCCCACCGACTCAACTCTCCTCAACCACTAGATTCGCGCAAACATCTCTCATTGAAATGCACACCCCAAATAGCATTTTACGCCTCAAATCGGTAATTGATATAAGTTGCATTGTCTACTTATGCATGGATAGTAGGAGGCCAATTACCCACTACCACATCTTAGCAGTCTAAATGGGTCATGTGAAGCCCACGCACACCCAGCAGATGATTTTCGATTAAAACAGTTTCACATGACGACGGCATGCTGAACAGAAGCATTTTGAGGGTAGTAGTAAGAATACATAATTGGGAACAGCCAAACGAACGGTATACTGATGAGCTAGGCATTCAACTCTCTTGTGATCTTACTCTGGGAGGCCTTATCAAGTGGTTGAATTTGGGTTGCGTGGGACGTTGACAAATATTGGCTGCTGCGTTTACTTCTATCATCATTTTTAGGCATCGTGAAAGAATAAATGAGGTTATTAGATTTCGTTGAATTCATTATTTATTTTTTCCAATTAGGTGAGAAGTAAGGCAAGAGGTTGTCTCTGAACCCTACCCTGTCTATCAAAGCATACTTAGAATGCACAGCAAGGAGTCGCTTCATACCATCAACGCAATGCAGACGCGCTACTTTCGACATCGAGGGAACTTCGAAAAACTAAAACATGGTGAAGGATTTTCGTGAGTGTGGACGCACTGCTGAGGAGCCTGCAAAACTGGAAACTTTTGCTCTGTTTTAAGAAAGCAATGAGGTCAATGATGATAAATAGCAGACGATTGCAGAGGTGAATATTGTGGTCGAGGTAGGTCAAACTGTACAAGCAAATCCCGCATGTTATACTGTAGCGAATTATCAAACTTTGTGCAATTTTGCAAATTCTTGTCGATATTCCCGTGCAAGCTAGTGCCAGTTGGCATTTACTACCTCAGCCAGGAGTGAGAGCTGCGATGGAATTTCGGAGAAGTTAAGTGATACATCTGAAAACTTAGGGTTAGCAGAAAAGCGTTCTTGAATTAGCTCGCCAGCATTGTTCTGGCTACAAGCTTTTGAAATGACTTCTTCATTCTGCACGTCAGTACGGCAAATTTCACATCATTCAGAATAGTTTAACAAAGTAGCAGCGCAGTTCGTGACAGAGAGCCTGGATTTGCCATATTTTATGTAAGTTGTTCGAAGTCCACAGATCTACTCATTCAGTGGTTAGGCGTCCTCCTAATTCGACTCCACCGCACCACGAAAGGGATTGGCGGTAGATGCTGAGCCGATAAGACGTAACCTTGGTCCTCACTTGGGTCTCCTGACACAACTGCTGCAGTGCTACTCAAAATCGCTTTCGAATTTCAATGTACCTACTCGAGTGGTAGGAAACGCATCATGCCCACCTCAGCACCGGCACAAGCGCCAAGAAACACTAACAATTCTGTCATTCAGCACTTGACCTCGGTGTGGCGGAGGTGACTGCTAACTTTGTTTCGTGCAACGAAAACGTGGTGCTGGAGGCGGCTGAGGACCACAGTAGCGATTCGTAAAGACCGTAGCAATAGAAATAAAACAGTCGAAGCGAAGATGTCTCATTGCCTTGCCTCACAGACGCTACTATTTGTTGCCATTACCTTCTCCGATTAACCTCTCAACAACAGGTGGTTAACTAAAGACCACAAGCAGCAGACAAGCTTCGAATAAAATAGGAGGGTGCATTATTCTGTAGAGCTGATATGCCTCGTCCGGACATCTGCTGGTCTTTCATGTGTCAGTTGAGGAATGAAGGCGGGATTCAGCGCAAACGCATGACATGTTTGCTCGATGGTGATTCTGGAGCTGAGAATAGACAGATGGGTTTGGCTACTGTCACACGTAAGCTGTGTCACGTAATGGCACTGCCCCTATTCTTGGCCAATTGCACACAGCAAGGAAATCAAATTGCGCACACCGTGTCATCAGTTCAAATGCTTTCCACTTGGGAGTGGCAGCTCTGCGCCACTTACTCGTGCAAAGCATATCTGTCCCCGATTCTCATTTAGGAAGCTGGCAAGGCGAAGGCCGCCACATACAACACAAAGCATGACTAAACACTGCGTGCAAGAGTATTCCTGCTTGGTAGCTTGGATGCACCATGTTCCACTAGGATAGGGTGATCCAGTGCCTACTCCTTACTGTCATTACATCGATTTGGAATTAGGCAAGAATAGGATAGGATAGGATCTACGTGCAGTCCAGAGCTCTCCATTCCACTGTCTTGTCATGCTTCGGATAGCATGATGACTGCGCATGCCGTAATTTGTCTTTTACTGGATCTCGAACAGAAAGGGCAGAAGAAGCGGACGGGTGATTCGTAAATGCATGCAGAATGCAGCTGATCCCGTTTGTTGCCATAAAATATGTTTGATGCTTGGATGAATTCGAATTAGAATATCGCGTGATCACGTGCTATAAATGAGGTGAGGCTCAACCACGCACACTGTCTCTATATTGGCCAACAAGATGTGGAGGCGCTGACACGACCATCCACCTGGCTCATTTATAATTGTAGACCATATCATGAAGAGCAGGATGAGCAGCAATGGTTTTAAGCACATTCCTCTCACACAAGCGCATAATAGGAGCGATGACACATTTTGGTGCATGACTTAGTGTTGTGAGTGTTAAGCTCTTCCTTGAGTTATTAATAACAGCAAACCCTTCCACTCCAATTGCCTCGCAGTTCAAGCATGACCATGAAAGTGAAGTGACTGTGGGAGTGTGTTGCTGCATGACGGTAATGTCCTCTGATCTAGCAAGACTAACATTCTTGGGTGTGGTTATGTAGTGGCAATTGGTTTTGAGGCAAAATCGAGCCTGCATGGCCTGTTACACTTATGCTGGCAGCGCAAACCCAGGAGCCCTGCCTCCATACAATAGCTGTGTGGGCACAGCAAGGGCAGCGTTTGTGTCATTCTTCAAACCAGCAGGTCCCACAATTTGATGGACGCTACCGACAACGCACCGAAGCCACCCACAACGGCGTTGGACATCTCTACAATACATTGAATCCAATGTTGCCAGCTGTCTATCACAGTAGACTCAACGCTACCAACAATCCTTTCCAGTGTCTCTGTTTTTACTAGGAATTGGTGATGCAGCATTTTCGTGAAAGCTATAATGCGCACGAGCAGGCTAGAGCAAGCGGTGCGAGCACCATGTTTACTAAACGATCTCTGCCATCTCCTTCATTTCTCAATTTTGGCACTTATCTGCGTCCTTTTTGATTCGCCATCAGTCGTAAAGAAAGCGATATGTGTATTTGTCTAAAATCTGGCGCTAAGCACTGTACTTATTCTCCATTGACACGCAATCTCCAATGTGATCTTTGCCACAGTAATCGAATAGATGGTGCCTACTCGCATCCTTTAAAATTGCAATTGCGCCACCTCACCACTCTGTCCTTCTTGCTGTCTGTACCGGTGTTAAATGCCATCAACATTGAATATGGCTACTGTGAAGCCGCACACCTGCAGCATTGGTGAATACGAGAATTGGGCACGCCTTTTGGTGAGGATGACACTGGCATGCCGCAAGCACAGAGAAAGATACAGGGTTAAATGTGCCCACTGATATAGCTCCCCACCCCCATAGCGAATCCGCAAGTGTTTTAGCGAAATCTTCCAAGTGGCCATGACTCAGCTTGAACAGCCCCATGCTCCTCATCCAAGCACTTTGCCCAAGCTAAAAGCGCCGATGCGTCTTGGTAAATGTGCATCGTGCATAGACATTCATATTAGTGCGAAACAATTTTGGAGGATCGTCTGTACATTTGAGAGAATGAGGGATGGAAGTGGACGTGAGATTTCCTTCACTGAGAAGACAGGAGATCCAAATAAAATAAGCCAGTTCATCGTTGTCGACCTGTATCGAGCCGCCTGAAGTGCGATTTCCCCTCTCCCTTCACTGTCACCTCTACAATCACATTATCTATTCCCTTTAATCTGCATTCAATTTTAGACCATCTTGAACGGTCTTAGCACACGTATATTCGCTTGTGTGACCAATGGCTTAGCGCATCTTAAGGCCTCTTTTTCATAAATCCCAACTAACTTGGAAAACAGTTATTTGCTGAAGTGAACGAATAGTCTTTCTTTGCTGTAAAACACCTGTGCTTTTCTTTCCATTAAGATTGTGTGGTTGTGGATAGAGGCCATGTTACGCAAATTCTTCCCTTTTGTTTCGCCTTATTGACACCTCTAAATGGCTCTTGTGCTTTCGAGTTTGAGTTCAAGTTCCTCGCGATTCCTCCTGCTTGGGTAACTGATTCCGTGTACCGCTCTCGATGGCATCCGCCAAGTCAAAGTGCTGTAGCGAATTGGCTGTTTGTAGCCAGAAAGGAACTATTAACCCATTCATGCATTGCCCTTCCCTCGTGTTAAAAGCCTTTAACTTCGCAGCACACACATTAAATTTATGCATCTGCTAGAAATGCAGAAACATGCTGGAACTGAGATGATGGGGCACTTCCAATATATAGCGCTAATGCCTTACATTCATACAACCACCGAACTGCTTGGAGTGTTAACAGACTTTGGCAGCAAAACAGACACCATTGTAGCCCGTCGAAGGACCATGGGTAGGCAGGATTCGTCGGCCTTGTAGTCTCCAGAGCAAAAGCAGGCGAAGGTTGCACAAATGAGAGCTTATAGCTATGTGAATGGATTTAAGCAGGAGCAAAGTATCCACAGAACGCGTGACAGCACCGACGCCAAAATGCACAACTGCAAGTTGTGGTGGTTGCTGCGACCGTGGGACAGAAGAGAGGTGTACTGGAGTTCCTACTCCTGCTGCTTTTTCTCGAAAATGGTGTGGTGATGTGGAGGCAAAGATGGAACTCATGTATTCACCACGTGGCAGATTAGCGTTCATCTAGAAAACTATCACCTCAAGAGATAGACCAGACACGTTGGATGAAATGGAAAGGGAAGAAAGACAATATGAGCTACAACACACACGCAAGCGCCAGTTTTCGATTGAGCTGTGTGCCAAAGTGATCTGGACTACAGCGAATCGCCTTGCAAGCTCTTGCTTGGTGCAGCAATGTGCATTCGATAAGACAAATCGGTAAGATTGTGAGCCAGCGAATGAGTAAATGGATTAGAGACCAATTTGGTGCAATCCCACGTCGGCATATGCGGCAGTGAATGAGCAAATAGGGGCTACAATAGGTGATCCCCACAGAATAGTCCACGTAACCATCATCGGATTTGACTTGCTGATGAAAGCACCGATGAAGAAAGGGACATTGTAAGGGATGACAGGTACGGCTTCTAGACCATGGCATTTGCGTCTTTTTATTCATAAAGTAAACAGGTCAAATTCGATCTCAACATCCATCATACCATAAAGCAACTTGAACCCATGGGTTGGTGGTACTATTTAGTGGCAAAGCATCAATGAAAACACCAAAGCATTGCACGTGAAGACACGCAAAACATACAAAATCTCCAGCATATAGGAAAACGGTTCAGTTATGCTTTTCATGACTACCATGCCAAATGATCGCAGACTGGTAGAACCGACATTTCAAAGCACTAAATGCAACATTCACACATAAATCCCAGTTATTTGCTGTAGATACATGCAAAGCTGAGAATCTTAGCTCATTTATGACGAACGCAACCATAGGCAGCTGGTAATTAGGACCGTGATCAAAATAGTTAGAAAGTATCACAAATGCACTCGTAAGGAGCCCACAGTAGCTTGAGATTTCCCTTATCGCAGCGCATGCAATAGACCCTCAAATGGAGTTAATCGCAAGACGCAATGTTGAGAGCATTTCGGCGAATTTAAGACAGGCGATTTGTGTTGGCGTTGTTGCAGGGCCTATTAAAGGGGTAAGAATTTAAAGCATTTCAGCAGTCTTCATAAAATGACAGTCCCAAATATTTTAACTAGCTTAATCAGAATTGGCTTGCAGAATGTAGTTAGTGAGTGAAGCAAGCACTTACGAATCAGTAGAGCCAGATATTTAAGCAGGGTTTGCAATTATTGTCAGTATAATTGGGACACTTTGGAGAACAAGGCGCCAGTCAGCAGCGAGGACATACTCATGCACGCAAGGCAGACCCTCTTATTTTCTCAATAATTGGCTTGCACTTTTACATAGCATGGAAACTCATGCGTAGCCACTAGCAGAGGGGACTTCAAAGAGAGAAGTGTGAGCAGCGTCACCGCAGCAAGAGAGGGAAGCTGCGTTAACTCCTTGCGGCCTACTGCAGTTCTCACAGTGGCGATGCCTACATGATAAGACAAATTCAAAATTAGATGGACTGGGGCTACAGGTTGCTTGCGAAGGACTCCTGCATTGTCCTCGTTCACTGATGTCCAAGGAGTCTACTTCTTCACCTTCAATGGAAAGGTGGCCCTAGAGGTCATTTGACCAACTCAAACTGATCACGGGAGGGGAAGTAGAAAGCTGCAAAAGCATTGGCTACCTCGATGCCTGTACAGTGGGACTGCTTGATTGACAATTGTTGGGAGAGGGCTACTGTAAGTTAAGCTCGCCTAGCATCCAGACTGAGGACGTGTTTGATGCATCACTCACGACCACTTGGAATCCGGTCCTCAATCACCCATTCTGCAGCCAGTGGTGGCATGACTTCGACTCCGACTAACTCTCTTGGCATTTGATCTAATCCCGGCATATCCTCGTTGACGATTTGATAAGCTCAGTAACCAAGTACTCGGCAATCTCTGATCCGTCATTCTCGACGGTCTTTTCTGTACGTCGAGGTCCTGAAGACTCCATCATCTCCACGAAATGAACAGAACAAAGAATGATTTTTGGGTGCCTCCTTGCCTAACTTTCTTCAGTTTTAGCTGACACGACTTGGTGGGGAATGCTAGAGCACGTGTAGAATTGGCAGGGCTTGTGGACTGTTATGGGAGAATGGGATGCAAAAACCAACATCAACAGCAGCACAGTGTGCAGAGGAGCAGCACCAAATCGCTGAGTTCTCATTCCATTTAATGCCCGCCCGCCTTTGCTGATATAATCCTTTATTTAGTGCAATAAAATGAATTCATACAAAAACACGACAATTTTACTAGAAATAGTAAGTAGTAAGTTTATTGTGCACTTTCGTTAACAGCGATGTGAGCACACCTTTGGCCTGACATCAGCCATGCCAAGTGGCGAAATAGGATATTGTACCCCTTACAATAGCCGCGATGGCCACTGAGGCATTTTTAATGGCATCGATCTACATTTCCACCCCTCTGCCTCCTTTCCACCCTTCACTTGCACGCCACCCGGAGCAAGTTACAGCTACTTAGGGATAATGACAGCGGGGAGTTGGAAGGATGGAATCACAAGCAGAAGAGTTGACTGGCTGTTTCATCAGTTATGTAGGTAAGTGCAGATTGTGTAGAAGAGGTACGTGGACAATCGACTCAGTGAAACTCACATGTCTCCAGTGATCCACCTTTCTACCCACGGTAACGATTGTGATTGGATCACATGTCAATCACAACGATAACTGCTTGAGCAAACCACCACCAAAGGACCGTTACGATGACTGTTAAATTCTCGTGGTTAGAGCTTTCATGGTAATGGCAGATCTTTTTGACACACAGAGTTGATATTGTCCAATTGCCCCAAAGCTGGAAAGAATGTACCATTCTATGGTCAAAGTCAGTGCCTATATCACACAATTTTTCTAATATATAAGTGCATTAAGCCGTACTAAAACCCGTTATGCATAAGGCTAGACAATTCCTGATCAGTGAGACTCGAAGAAGTGTAGCCAAAAATAGGCGTATATTTTGATTAGTCAGAGCACCCACGTCAACACACAATAGAAAAGTAAAAAACCACAACTCGCAGGTGAGCGAAAGAGCACTTGAGTAAAGGCTAGAGGTGATTTAAGGAACACCCGCTTTGTCCTTCTTGGAGAGGCGTATATCCTACACGTCGATTTAGGAGAGCCCACGTGATGACTTGAGGTGGTGAGGACTCGTGAAGTCGAAGTTGGCGAAGAGTTCATCAATCCTCTTCGCTGTCAGTCCAGTCTTTGCCAAGTCTTCGTGATCCGGCAGATCTACCACCAACCGACGCACTCCACGCTTGTCACGGGTGTCTCGGAGACGTTCATCTATAAGTGGCATGTGCCTTCTGTAAGCAGCAGCGAGTAGGAGAGGGTCGATGGGGTCGATGTTGAATTTCTTCACAGCTGCGGAGACCTCGAACTCGGAGGGGTGGTATGGTGGTTGCATCTTGCACGCCACCACTTCCTCCCAGTTGACGTCTTTGTAGAAGTCAAGGCACTTGACGCCATCAATGTCCAAACGCTTTTGGTAATTACGTGTGAGACAGGCTTGGAAGAGTTGGCGGAGAGGTGCTGACACGTTGGGCAACCGACCTGTCACGAACCGAAATGTATGCAGCCAGTCATTCACTGTGGCGTGACCGTACATGATGGTGGCTACCAGCACGCTCAGACTCCAGACGTCGGCCTTTGTCGTAATTTTGACCTGGTACTTCATCTCAGGTGCCATGTAGAAGGGGGTTCCTGTGAAGTCCGTCTGTGTGGGAGGTCCTGTCGCCCGAGTCAAGTCGTAAGCGCGGTCGAAATCAGAGATAAGCAGATGGCCGGAATCGGCAATGAGCATATTGGCAGGCTTGACATCCAGGTGGACGATGCCCATGGAATGAAGGTGCTCGAGACCACATATAATCTCGCAGCTATAGAACTGTGCGTTCTTCTCGCTGAGGAAGCCGAAGTTGAGGATGAGGTCCCACAAGTCAAGTCCACATCCTTTTCGAAGTACAAAGGCGGGGCTGCCATGGACACGAAAGCTTTGTGACAGAGCAACCAGGAAAGGCGACTGTTTGTCCGCTAGCGCGAGTCGCACTAGAATGTCGTGCTCTCGGAGGACGCAGCGTACAGCAGAGCTATTTAGCAAATAGAAGCGTTTCAGCGCCCAAGTCGTGGGGCTAGTCCTGTCATCCGCCTGTGGCCAGACCACCTCATAGACAATGGAGTAAGATCCACGGGATATGAACTTCACTGCATCAAACTTCTTAGGCTCCATATTGTGAACCGCAGCTGACTAACTGGCGTGCCTGTTGACTGCTCTCAGAGGCTGGCGCTACTGTTATAAGTAGTCTGCATGAGCCAATCAAATCGAATCTCGTTTCGCATTGGCCCGTTGCATGTAAAACAAATCTACATGACTGCTCTAGGATTGGCTGTACCAGACGGATTGAGGTGAGTTGTTTGACAGCTAGCGTGATTGATTATGTCGCCAACTGCCTCAAGTGAGAAATGCTTCGATATTAGTGATAAAGACGCAGTGTGAGGCGTGACAATCACCTCAGTGCCCAAGTAACTTTATCCATGAATTAGTCTCCATGCTCAACATCGCTTAACATGTTGACAGCAAACCAAGTGGGAGATCTACTTGAAGTGAGGTAAGAAATGTAATCAGGGGCGTAGCTATGCGACTTGCTTTAATCCATCCTCCGTCATGTGCAGTCCTTTCTACCTACCGGTATTGCCTTTGGGATGCACTTGAGCGAAGTGCTTCGCCTACTGGGAAGCATTTCAAAATGCTTACAAGAGCAAGTTCAAGCATCAAATGTGCATCTTACCAATTCAGCTGCAAGTCAGACGGCCACGATGAGGTACTTAGGTAAGAGTCGTCAGTTGATGCATTTTGCTGTGATTGAGCCAGGTGGAGTCGGGTTTAGTGCGTCAGCAGTAGAGTAAACTCCGCCTCCCTTTGGTGTTCTGTTTAGACGTGAGGAAATCTGGAGTTCCACGATGCAATAGGTGTCTGATTATGGAAACTGTATGCAAACGTGTTGAACATGCTACCACTATCTTTACGTTTATCATGGGAATAAGGAGTTCGGTCTACCACTCCAAGTGCCTTTTGTGGAAGGGGATGTGAAGATTATCAAAAGACGTGCATCTCTGCTCGCATCTGATCACATCGTTGTTCCTGCTATCTCCCCATTCACTGTTGGTCCCTTTGCCTGTCACTACTTAGCTTGTTGGCCAAGAGTAAGTGCAAATTAAATTGGTTTTTACTGTCGATTTGACGTGACCATTGGTTGCATCACGAGTATCAGACCAGAGAGAAGTTTGGCAGGACACTGAGACCAGGGCAGAGCTCGAAGGCTGGCACACGGCTCAGCGAGTAATGTTATTTGACAGCCAATAATAGTGACTTCGCCTCCCCCACTCATGTCAGAAAGGATTACACCACAGGCGACATTTGATCATCGCTCTTTCGTCAGGTCATCTGATGTGAGTGTCGAGTTGTGTTTGGATGGGCGCATTGGCGAATCTCGCTCACGTCGCATGGGATGACTGATGTCGTTTAGACGTCACCATTTGGTGAAAAGAAATGTCTAGATGCCACACGACTGGGCAGTTATAGCTCTGTGAGGAGTGCTAGCATGTCGGCATGACCAATGCCTGAGCATTCGACGCTTTGGTCCCGCAGACTTCCTAAGTGCCACCGTACTAGGTGTGACATGCTGCTACCTCGAGGTTTTCGAAGGCGGTCAAATAATTGCAAGCGACAGGCAGTAAGCACCCTCGTACACCAGCCTCGATTTTTCTGCAGCCCAAATCCGTGCTTTCGACCTCGAAGTGGGAGAATGAAAACTGTGCCTGGTTTATGATGGACTGAGTAATTCGAGGTCAACAGAGTGATCGTGACATGCATGGGAGGAAAAGGCATTGCAGTTAGCAAGGCAGGCTCTAACGTATTGTACGGCTAGGTATAAGGACCACGTAGCCTATTTTAATCCTATCATGGCGCACACAAATCCTGAATGCGAAAGACATGCTTCTGGTCTATAAATATGTCAGCTCAATGGGCAATCTCCGACAGGTGGGGCAAATGAAAGCATCAAATGCACCGACAACACAGATTAGTACCGTCAGATGCCCATCTTCATCTAATTGGAGTCTCACTTTGTCAAGTAATGTTTTTGTGCTAATTATGGACGAAATTACCAACTCGTAATGGTGAGTTTAGACGAGGAGGTGGAGAGAACACAGGATCAACTGCGACGTAGTTGATGCGATGTTAGCTCCAACGTCTCCTCAATCACGTGGCCTCATCCGCCCCTTCAGCCTGCGATTTGGTCCTGACAATGTGACCATCTAGTGCGCGAACGGATTTTCACTACGCCTCCTTCTGCTTTTGACTGCTCACCGGTGAGCACTCTGGTTGACCTCCATCCCATTAGTTACTGGCTGATTACAAGAAGGCGCTTGAAGCATCGTTGGTTGCGACAGTTTAAGACGTGCTGAGTGATCCGCAGTCATGTGTTCCACTTTCAAATCTAAGGATGTTAACCGCTTGTTTGCTTGCCACTGTTGTCGACGTGAGGTAATTTGAGTGCTTGGGAAAAGGGAAGTGAGCTGAGGATTGTCTAGGTGGTGCCTCGGGAAAGTAGGGCATCAGACTGGGAAGAAGGCGACTTCCCTAGGATCAAATGCATCGGATTTCATGCATGCATGTAGCTAAATTATTGGAGTTCGGATGTCAAGTGATGCCAGAATTACGCCAAGAAATCCGACCATCTCAACCGATTAATTGTTGCAAGTGGTGTGCGCCTTACTCGAATAAGTGATCGCGTGACCTCTCAAATGATCAGAGTTACTTAAGAGAGGTGGCATACACTTTACCTTCCTCTCCTCTTTAAAGCTTATTGAGTTAACAACTAGTTTATTACGAGGTGGAAATTGTCTTAGCTAGCCATCGAGGCGAACGAATAGGTTGTTCATTTTGCTGTAAGGTTGGATAGAATTAGCAGGTTGAGGACATACTTGTCCTTTTTCTGCAGATGCGCAGTTTGTGACTTGCACTTTGTCAGAAAATAGTTCACTACACTCATTTTCTTGCTCCCAACTCACATTTCCTTTCGCACTCTCTGTCCCACTTTCCCCGTGGAGCGATAGCGGAAAATGCTGCATGTGGCACTACACCTCTGCTTTCCAGGCCTGGCCTGGAAGAATTTTGAGCCAGCTGCACGATTATGTGGTACCAGTGCTGTCCCAGAATGAGAGACCCTGAGCAGTCATTCGTCAGGATGTTTTCCTTCCCCGTATGTAAGCTCTATCACTTCGGGTGGACCGATCTCACTCGCAGTAGGCGAAACGCATATGAGTTCAGTGTATTAGATTTTATGATCAATCTGCATCGCAGGACTGTTTATTAATGGAGCAATGTGTGGACAGCCAAGTGATGACCAACGATGCGTCCGCCCAACAGCCCATCTAGCGTTTGTGCGTGCTGCTTTTTACTGCTTAATCATGTGATGTGATGTGATGTGATGAGGAATGCAAAAGCTGCAAGGGCATATGGATTCTACCCCATATGGTAAAGGAAGGTCGAAGGTTCAGTTGCATTTGCAAATTTCATTGAGCTGTTGAGTTTGCACCACCACCACACAGCACCACTTGCGTCGTAGCCCACATTCTCCAGAGGTTCCTAGACATACCATCAAATGTCTGCTACAAATTACATGTGGCATCTAATAATAGGTGTAGTTTCTTCACAGTGACACATTTCAGCCCTTTGATCCAACCGTTTCGGCACAAACTGTTCACCTTGGCCATAATCATCGCAATTCTTATTCTCAAGACACGAACTACTTTATTCCACTAAAGTAGAACGTGATTTGATTATTTATCAATTAGGTCTATGCCAGCCTTTTGTTCCAAATACCAAATCCATGGTGTTGTTTCTGTGAAAGAGAAGAGTAATTTAAGCTAGCGCCATTGTGTTAGCTTAACTAAACTGAACTTAGTTAATTTACCAACCTCATCTTTTAGTGGACACCGTTCAGGCAGGCTTCCAACTTGAATCCGCCGATGGAGTATCTGATGATTAAGCCATCCCTTGTTCCATGCCTCTAAATGACTTCCGTTTTTGTTTTGTCCAAATCAGGCCACAAGCTAGTTTTCTCATCAGTTCTATTCGCACTTAACCAATTATTTCTGCATCCACTCTACATTCATTCATTCTTTTCGATTACATCCATCCATCCATCCATCCATCCATCCATCCATCCATCCATCCATCCATCCATCCATCCATCCATTCATCCAGACATCTCACATCCATCTCTCCCGGTATGGACACATTCTACAGTTTTGTTGAGGGATCACCTATTGGACAAATGAGGCCGAATAAATCTTATGTGGCTCAGCTGCTTCTTGGAGTGTTATGTGAATGAGAATCTGGCCAAAATTCGCAAATCATTGTTTAATCCAGAGTTTGGTTCGGCCCACAACCCATGCATAATTTTTTCTTTGATCAGTGGATAAATCATTTCAGCCAAATGACCACTTTTTGCATTGCAGGTTGCGAGCCGTTTACGGTGTAATGGATCACAGGATAACCTCAAATCCGTCATGTCAGTAATCGGATTCGCCAGCGTCTAGAAGACGCTTAGTTACAGAGACGCTTATACATCCCGTCCCTTCTACTACATGTTGACTGTCGCCTGATTGGGAAGTGTATTGCAGACTGGGGCAATTTCCTGTGCACGAATTGTTGGAACTTGGGAGGTGATCTATAAAAAGTCACCTTGTATTCCCATGACCGCATAGAGAAACTTTCGCTTGAAGTGCAACGTTAAACGGCAAATATTTCTGGGTCATACTAAGGCTTTTTATCCTAAACCTCAACCTATTCCGCCCTATTTGCTCTGAACATTGTGGTAGCGTTACCGAATAACGCTTTAATATGAATCCCACATTTGCCATCTCCTCATGCATTGCTCGGGTAAGGATGGACTGCAAGACATGCACTGCTCTGATGCCTTTTGTATCCTAACAGTTTTAATGCGCATTGCCTATTCATGCCTTTTCATGACTGGTATGGGCAGTAAATAAAATTGCTCATCACATCTGGCTGCCCAACCAAGTCAATTAGCGTGAATTGACCCCTTCCCTCCTACCTGAACGACGCTTTTGCGCTGTTCACTCTACTCAGCAAAATGAAATGAGGCTAAATTTATCTTGCTGTAAAACTTATGGAAGGTAAGAACCAGCACCGATGTTTTGCCTTGCTGATTAGTGGACCAAGGGCTGACGCGCAAAAGCACAAATATAAATGCCGAATGGAGAAGACAAGATGGATGCATTCGCTCTTCCGATTGGCCGGAATCCTAAACCAAAACCAACTAAGACACGTGGTGACCAGCCTTGGTTCAAGTCGTCCACTTTCTCTTTGGTTTGTTAACATTGTTGTACCACTCGGAACATACTTTGTCCGGGCTGTGGAGCATTATGAAGGCTACAGTGCTTCTTCATCAGATCGACATGCTGATTTGAGGAGGCAGATGCATTGTGGTTGGTGGAACACAGAGTTGACCTGGATCTACATGTGACTTCATGGTCAGTTGGAGGAGGTGAAGGCAGTGCAGATGCGCAGCTGGTATGCCTGAATCAGTGCGTCGTATTGGAGGATGTACATGTGCGGATGATGGTGGACTTGGTGTGTGAAGACAAAAGCAGGTGAACAATGGAAGTGCGATGAAGGTTGGTATGAATAGTGACAGGAATAGGAAGGAGAAGAAAATTCGCACATAAAATTGGAAGGTGAGGAGAGAAAAATGGTAATGAGAAGAATGAAGATAGGGATAGGGTGGCGGCGGAAGTGGAGGTAGTGGCGGACGCGGTGAGAATAAAGACCCAAGCGGAGGGAAGAATGGGACTAGGATGGATGTAGCACATTCAAGTGTGCGTAAAGGACCGCTTCCATCTCGTGAAACACCGCGCACTCTGCTCAAAGCAGGTAGAAGACCGTATTGAATTCGCGCCTTGTTAGTGCACACCTTGCATGATCTGAAGTGCTGATCAATGACTGCAAACATTCGCTGATGCCAGATGTTACGCAAAAGGTGGAGGATCCCTTGGGCGTTTAGCTGGTAAGATTTAGCAGCGACAAACGATAAATATGTTGCTGTACAACAGCAAATAGTCAAGGCATATGTGGTTCACAGACGATGCATTAGTTTGACCCCATTGACACAACGTTATGCGAGGAGAAAAGACCGATGATGCATGCAGCGGTAAGTGATTGTGCTTTCAATGACACATGCTGGTTGACGACTTCGTCCACCATCGAGGTAGTTGGCTCCTGACCTGCGAAATTCCACTCACGCCTGCTCGATCACCTGATTGATTGGAAGGCGTCAGAGCATTGAACACATCACCATCACACCAGCGTGTGCTTTTACGAGGCAGAAGTGAGAAGCAGGTTGATACTACTTAAATAACACTATCACCATTTGTTTTCGTAACTTAGAAATAATTCTGGCATTAGGGAGATGAGAGAGTCCAACTGGAAGTAATGCATTTCACATTTAATTATGTAATCAGTAAACCGGAAGATTTATGGCACAATGTTGCAGACCAGAGGCATTCGAAGTACTGTGCGGGAATCTGCAACGGTGCTTGGTGTCATTTCTCAAATGGATTCGCATTTAAAAGTATCCACCTTGCAAAGAAATCCATTCTCAGCCAATGGAACTAAAACATTCTCTGCATAATGGCAGAAATGCATTAGTGACTAATGCCACTCATAATTGCGACTATCGAGAAGTAGGGCAGGAATGCATTCTTGAAACCACTCACCTCCATTTGGCTTGGACTTTGCGATGGGTGCCTGATTACAATCGTAACTAACTGCGCCGATTTCAAACCATTGAGTAGAGGTGAATGAGGAAGCATTTAATCGGATTCATTTGTTTTTACGGTGCCTAGGAATGCAGAATTCAAACTACATGCACCTCTGTTGATATCACTGCTTGTTGTTGACTCGGTGCATTAAGCACACTGCTGCAAGTATAGGTGTACTGTTAGCACCGAGATCTGTGCTTATAGCTGCAGAGACGAGGAGGAAGACTAGAAAGGCGTGGAGAAGCATAGGAATGGAAGTAAACGAGGCCGAGAAATGCAGCTTAAACCGGTGCGGTCAAGCATAGCGTAGGTACCAATGCCTTCGCAAGCATATCGGTCACCCACAAATGCAAATAAACGTACACTGGGAAGGAGCCCACTTCCATGTTGACATTGCTATCAGGCTAAATAATTGTAATGCCTACTCAGTGAGTTTACTTGGAACAAGAAATATGTTTGGTCCAATGCACATTTGAGCAGTTATATTTTGCCTCACATGACGTAGAGCGGTGATTATGCATCGCTTCTTTGTCGCCAAACTTTCTACAGGTCTTTGATGAGTCATCTGCCTCGACTACAGCATTTTTGGTGCATAGCGATGCACCCGCTTCAGGGATACTTAAAGCCCAGAGTGACGGAGCGATTCAGCAGAATACTCTTGTGATATTTTGCAAATGCCATTGCATGCCTGATGAAGAATGGAGGGCTTAAAGAGTGGAGGGTCAGCCTTCTTAAAACCGTTCTTTGCAATGCCCTGTGCATGCGACCAATGAAGTTGCCAACATGCAATATTGGCGCGCAGAATCCATCCATTGGTTGGTAATGGGTGTAAGCAGCAGTAGGCAAATGAGAGAGACAATCTAGGCAAAAGAAAGACACAAACATTAAAATAAGGAGGAGGAAGTGGGCGTTCTGTGCGATATTTGGACCTTAGTTAGCAAAACTGCGCACTGACAAACTTTACCAAACCCAGATCCGCTTCGAATTCTTCCGATGCAACTGAGGATCTTTTTAATTTCCAGCGAAATGCGGTGGAGTCACTGCTTCAAACCATGTCTCGCTACCGCTCAAGTTGGTAAATTTAACAGGCCGTTCGTTTGCAGTAGCTATAGATTCAAGATGATTTTTCATGAGCCATTTTGGATGTTAGCCTTTCCTCTCAAATCAAATCGACTAGCATGGAAGGCTTAATGTAGCCTTTCAAACTACCATCCCGCAAAATTAGGTCTCAGATCCAACACATTGAATCTACAAGTGGAGGAGAACTTATGTGTTTCCAATTCCAAACCTGTGGTATCGTGTGGCACCTCCTCGGTCACTTGAAGACGAAAGTCATCACACACCTTAGCTGACTGCGTTTTCAGTTATTGGAGATATAGTGGAGAAGATTGTTTAGAGTATCTTGGCGGCAATTTTGTTGGCATCTCTGTTTGATGATCAACATTGCAAAAATCACATGCGCTAATATGACTTCAACGCCTTTGAGATTTAATCGATTAAGTAGTCAAGTTGTACGCCAGCTATAATTTACGAGAAATGCCTTAAATCAGCGAGAGTGGGCCTCAATTATCAAAAGATCACAAGAGCTGTTTAGAAGTAATCCAAATTCGTACAATGCAGCATGAAGAGTAAAGCAAAGCAATCGAAGTCCATGATGGAAGAGGGCTTGTCGTGCTAGTCTTGTCGGACCAATACCGTCATCTCAACGATGTAGCAGTCCAAAGGGACCATTACTTATTCAATTCAGATGGATGCTGAGCAATACTTGAGGACTCAGGATCCGTGCTCCCTTTCGAGGCGCATCGTGGTTACGAGCAAAAGTTAGGGGTAATTAGTAGGTATTTGGCACACCTTTATTAAAACTCATCCTGATGACTCGTTTTGACTGGTTATTGTCAATGTTTTGTAAAGTGGTGCGACTTTTATCTTTGGCAGAAATGAAGAGGTGTGGTGCCTTCTCAGTGCATCGGCCTGTGGTCTTTCGAAGTTCTAATGCACCAAAATACACATATCCGACAAGTAAACTACCAGCCGCATTGCCAATCTCAACTACAGTGCATAACAAGGAATCTGGTTAAATCGAATTTGCGTTACATAGTTTCCTGTACTGCTACAAGCAGATCTTCCACTATATCGCCTTGAAACCCACGCAGCTGACGGACCAATTCAGCCACGTAGTAGAAGTGGCTGTGTTCTGAGACCACTCCGCTATTCACGCCGACGAAACCCAGTGTCACTGCATAATCAACCACTCTTCCAACGCCATTCAAGGCCAGTCGATCATTGCCTCAATCATGATAACAGAGTGCTAAAAATATAGATCCATTGCTTACGTCCTGGTGTTGGGAAATGATGTTCGAAATGGCGAAAATGCAACTATTATGTCTCAAGTAGTTTCGCTAAATGAATTTGACACAGCGTATTGTGCTCCTGAGGTCTAAAAGCGAAAAGGTTTGACCACACATTATGATTTTACCGAGACAGCGTATACTACTAAAGTGCCTTAGCAAATATTCATCAAATTTGGGTGAAACGAATAAACATTTCTGACACACAAATAACCCTTTCGACAATTTTGCAGGTAGTATTATTGACAAAGTTTGCTGCGTATCAGCCGCAGTATAGGGACTTGCAACTACTGTGAGAGGGAGGTAAAGGATTCTCACGCAGTAGCAGTTCACTCACATGCCTGTCCATCCAATTCCAATAACGAGTCTGATGACGAAATATGTCGGCTGACAGGTAGATACCGATCGCCGTCTGGAAAGCACAGGGCAAATATTGTAAAGATCCCCTTGGTGAGGACTACATTTACCAATTTGGACGATTTCTCGTGCTAAACTCATCACGTTTACACCTTGCACATGTATCAGAAGCAAAGCTAACAGCGCTCATTAGACATTTCTTAAGCACCCCTCACCAATACACTATTAAACTGGTTCTTTTAGGTTTTCCCGACTCGGAAAATTGGAGGTGTTTTAGAAAATCACCTACCCTTGCGCTTTGGGCGAACATGGGCTCACTTACGGTTGTCGCCATCGAATGTCGAAATGATCGAGGGTCGTGAGCAGAATCATACTTGAACGGATTAAGCATGGTGTCACTCCCACTCTTAACGTCGGCTATGCTGAAATGCGTGCAAAACTTCTCTTCAACTAACGCGGTGAGGATGCGGTGAAACCTTTAGATTCCTTTAAAACACCACTGGCCTTATTATTATTGTTATTTATTATTATTATTACTACTCAGCACAGACTAAAAGATGTTGACTTAGTCTCTCAACCGAACTGCCTCTTTGCCCTAGTTTTCCCAGCTCGAGGAGCATGAAGGCCTGTTTGAACGCATAACAGGCGTCGGGTGATTGTAGATACAGTGGTCTTGTGAAGTTGCTTCAATTTAGGCGAAATGCTGATGGTCTCAGCCCAACTGCTCCCATCATTAATCATCGCTGTAGAGCGCTTCAATAAGTAATTACTCACCTTCCCTTCCCAATTTCCCTGAGAGCAGCCAAACAGTTAAACTAGTCAGAACCTTCAAGCGTAATCCGCTCCATGACATTAAGTTGCTCCGACCGCCGATGCTGACATTTGTAAACGACTCTAGATGTGTCTCGAATAATGGAATACCTGTCCTTGCCAAAGAGACCAACCTCCTCATCCATTTGGCTAAGCTTGCGACGAAGACGTACTGGAGCTCCGTGCGACCCCTCAGTTAGCCCCAACACCCTCGTACTGTGCCCACAGCACTGCAATCCAAGATCAAGTGAGCCATTCTCCCATCTATTCTGTCTACTCGCAAACGACTCCTTTCTTTCGCGAGTACTAAGCAGTCTGATGGGACGTCCGTGTAGTCCCTTCTATGACGAAGCTTGATAATTATTAAACCTCATAGCTCTCCTCGTCCTTTGTCATGGCATTGGGTCGCTTCTCCGTTCCTCTAAATAACATCAGCACTAGAGAGAGCGTAGTAAAGGGAGCACATCGTTGAAGATCTGTGAAGACGGAGAAACTGGCTTGGATCACGACACTTGGTGCTGGAGGTACTTTTAGCACTCACCGTGGCAATGAAGCCAATACGGCTGATTCGCCACTGGAAGAAGACACTGGCGACATCTGCAACGTCCTCTTTGAGACCACAGCCAAACCCATGAGCAACTTAACTGAGCCTATTGTTGTCCACTGCCATAGGGTGCTTCAAAAGGAATCGCTCACCTCCCCATTCCAATTTCTCTGATCAAACTGTCAGGATTAGTTCTCTTTATGACTTCTGCTAGTGCCAGTTTTAAACTGTTACCTACACCTATGCCCACAGCTAATTTATTTTCCCGATAGTAAGAACGCTAACATAGTTCCATGGTAGGGCGTTGGACCGGGACGAACAAGTGTTTTTGGGCATGCTATAGATACCGGCGAACCCAGACCAAACTACATTCTTCCACAGACGCATATCTGGATAAATTTTCTGAATGATTACGAAAGTCACAGCTTATACAAAAGTGTATTGGGACGAAATAGGTCTCATCCATTATTATGTAACCACCACGTCCAGAAAGTACAGTTGCGATATTGGTTACTGGGAAGGATGAAAGTAAAGAAAGAGTGGAAGTAAAGGCCAAGTTGATGGAAGAGATGGATGGAGTTGGAAGGAAGCGGGACACGGCAATCACATAGGGCGGCCGTCTAACCGCACCGACACCAACATGAAGAGCTGTAATTTGTGGTAGTTGCAGTGGCTACGGAACGAAAGAAAAATAGCCCAGTTGGTGCTGTTACTGCATTTACAGGAAGATGGTGTGGTGACGTAGGAGAAGAAAGATGGGCTAGGATTTTCGCTGCATAGTAGGTAAGTGTTTATCTAGAAAAGCACTGCATCAAGAGATAGACGGAACGCATTGGATGAAGCGGAACGATGGAGAAGATGATGTCAGCTGCAATGCACACACGTCAGTTTCCACTTGAGCAGTGTCAAAATGATCTGGACCGCGGCAAATCACTTTGCAAGGTCTTGCGTGATCCGACGATGTGCTTCTAGCTAGACAAATCGACAAACTTGTGAAGCAGCAAATGAGTGAAAGAACCAGAGTTCAATTCTGTGTAATTATACTTCGGCAAGGGCTACAGAAATTGAGCGAATTGATTCTACAGTAGGCGATCCCTGTAGAAACGGTAAGCAGAACCACTACTGGGTCTGACCATGTGAATCTATGTATTGATGCCGAGAGGGAATTATGGAGAGTGTTATGCACAACTTCTAGTTCATGGCATTCGCGTCTTCTTATGCATAAAGCGAAATTCTTAAATTTAATCTCATCACCCTCGTGCTGGTCATTTAGTCCCCTTACTAACACAACATCTTGACACATCCACAAACGCCTCCGCAGTTGAGAAGCTTCAGTGTTTTAGCACCAACGCCAAATGTCACCCACTTTGAGGCTATGCTGTCTACATGACTTTAAAAATGTCGATCACTACACTAAGAAGGAAAACATGTCTCTCATTTCTGACAATAAGGCCATAAAAGCAGGTCGAAGCTTCATCGTTTTTGATTAAAAAGGAAATGCACCTAACAAGGGAAATAATGGAAGGTAAGTGAAGTCTAGTCTGCATTGAATGCTAGGCAATACATTGCGTACATAGTGACAGGGACATGGTTGCGCAATCTACGTTTTCCCGAGTGAACAGACTTCATTCTCTTGCACTTATCAACAAAGCAAACTTGCCGTTATTTTTGGGGTGAATGATAACAGTTGAATTTATGAGAAGGCGACTTCAACCAAAGTGTTAGTGGCACTATCAGTTGGCAAAACATCAATGCTTTGCATGCATAGAAGGAAAGTTGAAACCACCACGCTTCAAAAGTGAAGACATGGAAGACATGCAGAACCTTCAGCGTATGTGAAGGCAGTTCAACCTTAATTTACATGACTACCATGCCGAATGACCTCAGACTGTCAGAATCAACCATTTTAAATGTTAAATACACTGATCACACATAAATACAAATGATTTGCTGCTGGCACATGCAAAGCTGACAACTCAGTTCATCATTGACAAATGCAACCACAGGTAGCCATTGATAAGGCCCGTAACCAAAACGGTTATAAAGCATCGCAAATGGGCTCATAAAGCGCCTACAGTCGCTTGAGATTGTTTTTACCACAGAGCATCCACTAGAACTTGGAATGAATTCGATTGCAAAAGGCGATGTTGGGAGGATTTAGCTAGCTTAAACCAAGGGATTTGTTCCGGCATTTTCACAGTCCAGTGAAGATGGATGGATGGATGTGGTTGGCGCTGCTGAATTTGGAGACGTTAGCAGAGGCGATGGAGGGTTCTTCTACGACTGAAGTCAGCAGGAGCGGCAGGTGGACGTTGATATTTGATACGTGTGATCCAACTCATAGTAGTGCGTTGAAGTCGTATATTTGAGGTTTTAGAATGCACCATCTCTCTTCGGCTTGACAGCTGCATGTTTGCTTCTCCATGCCCTTCGCCTATATCAAAAGACGTGTCGCCTTGAGTCAGGTCGGTCAGGTGCAGGATGAGTAGATTTGCGCTGCAGTGAATCAGCCCACTGTCAATAAATGGACGCTTCAGTGTTAGAATTATGCATGCATGTGCTGGATGTCATTTCAAAGAAATCTAGCAAACTAGTAGAAAATGCAGAAGTTAGGGACGTGAATTTAACGAGTCTACTCACCGTTGCGGGATTAATGTATACTTGGAGCATTCTCGAATAGTAATTCCTAATGGAGTTGCTCTGGTCCCTCTTCAAAAATACAGTCTGACAAAGTAACTACAAATAATGTAAACTGTTAAAGAATGAGTAAGCTAAGAATTCATTGATATAATTTTGAGAACAACAGTTTCCTTGATCTCATTGCCACTGACTACTGATTAATGTCCTACCTGAGATTAATCAGTATTACCAGCCCATTCATGTTTAAAGTGGTTAATTCTGATTGCATGTCATGCAGATGATCGTATGTAGTAAAAGACAAATGACCAAAGTGTGCTTTGAGGGCAGCCTACACTGACACCTTCAATTGAAGTAAGCTATTTGGAAGAGAAATACTTTATTTATGCAAGATTGGACATGACGTTTGTGTATCGTGACTTGCGAACACGACCTAATGCACAGCTGTTCTCCCTTAACCCATGTGCTCACTCCTTACGGTAAATTGTGCCTTGCTAAGTCTTTCAAGTTATTTTGTAAAAGCCACCTGTGTGTTCCAGTCGGGTTCCCATTTTTCACACATTGGCATTTAAATGCGATGGCTGATAACAATGGGAGCTTAGCCAAACAGCACCCGACTGCTCTGGCACCCACTTCTACTTTGCATCAGCGCTTGAGTGGTTCCACTCGATTCGGGTGCAACGATGGCACCTTCGCGAGCAGCGCGGTCATTGTTGTGTAGGAACGCACCGCAGTTATCCAAATCGCCAACTCGCCTGTTCGATTATGGTGATTGCTATTGCGCTCTTACCTATACCAATCACACAGGACGTGTTGGCAGGTTATCGAAGTGATTTACACACACTAGAGCACGCACACAGAGAATTTTATTCTCAGTTTTTGAGGCTGTTGGTTAGTGATGGTCCTCATCTCATGGTGGCCACATATTCACTTCAAAAAACTATCTTTAGAATCAGATGTTTCCTATCTCGTTTAGTGTTTTCTAGGTAGTGATTTAAATGACTGGCTGTTCATGTGGAGGATCGGCATCTGTCCCTCTGTATGTAGAGCTAGATCAGCTCTCCAAATGTCAGTAGATAGAGTGGAATAGGAGGTGTAGGGAAAATTGGAGGAAGAAGGCATAAAGAGTGGGAAGTAAAACAAAATCATATTCATTCCTTTCGTAGGCGCACAACAGACGACTTCAATTCCATTAAATTGACACTTGACAATGCATGTGGGAATGGGATAAATGGTAAGCAAAGTCTGCTTCAGTCCAAATCCAAGGTAGAGCTCTCAAACGTAATCACATTGTTGTAATGAGGAGGTGCGCACAATGCATTCTCTGCGAGGGCATTCATTGTGCCTCGATCATGTTGGGAGGGCATCTTCGCAGAGCCGCATGGCATGGGACTGA
>LWMJ02000220.1:50581-81208 GCA_001693035.2 Taenia asiatica | reverse complement strand
GATCTGTTCATCAACATTAGGCATGGATAACGTGAATTTGGCCTCACACTGCAGCCTCCATCACCAATGTCGATGCATGTCTCATACATCACATGACATGACATGACATTTGACTACAAGTCAATCATGCTAGCTGTCAAACAGCTCATCCCGATTCGTCTGGCACAGCCAATCCCAGGACAGCCTGAGGAGATGTCATGCTTGCAACGAACCAATGCTAGGCGAGATCTGATTTCATTGGCTAATGTATACTACTTATACCAGTGGTCTCACATTCTGAGGTCAGTCAACAGACACGCCAGTTAGTCAGTTGTGGTTCACGATATGGGATCTGGGAAGTTCGATGTAGTGAAGTTCATATCCAGTGGATCCTACTCCATTGTCTATGAGGTAGTCTATCCACAGGCAGGTGACAAGACTATCCCCATGACGTGGGCGCTAAAACGCTTTTATTTGCAAAACAGCTCTGCAGTGCGCTGTGCTCTACGAGAGCACGGCATTTTGGTGCGACTCGCGCTAGCGGACAACCAATCGCCGTTCATAGTGACCCTATTACAAAGCCTTCGAATCCGTGGAGCTCCCGCCTTCGTGCTGCAGAAGGGAAGTGGGTTCGACTTGCGCGATCTTATCTTCAATGTTGGCTTTCTTAATGAGAGGGATGCACGATTCTATAGCTGCGAGATCGTATGTGGTCTCGAGCACCTGCATGCCATGGGTATCGTCCACATGGACGTCAAGCCTACCAATATCCTCGTTGCCGATTCCGGCCATCTGCTTATCTCTGATTTCGACCGCGCTTACGACTTGACTCGGGCGACCGGACCTCCTACAGAGGCGGACTTCACCGGAACCCCCTCCTACATGGCACCTGAGATAAGGTATCAATTGGAAATCACGACGAAAGCGGATGTGTGGAGCCTCGGCATTCTCGTAGCCTTCATCATGTATGGTCATGAGACAGTGGAGGAGTGGCTGCGTACGTATCGGTTCACGACAGGCCGCTTGCCCAACGTGTCAACACCCCTACGCCAGTTCTTTAAAGCGTGTCTCATGCACAATTACGCAAGGCGTTTGGACATTGATGGTGTCAAGTGTCTCGACTTCTACAAGGACGTCAACTGGGAGGAAGTGTTGACGTGCAGGATGGAACCACCATTCCACCCCTCCGAGTTCGATGTTTCCGCAGCTGTAGGGAAGTTCGACCACGATCCCTACGACCCTCTGCTACTCACTGCCGCTTACGGCATCCATATACTAGTAATAGACAAAGGTCTTCGAGAAACTCGTGACAAGAATGGAGAGCGTCAGTTGGTGGTAGAGCTGCCGAATCGGGAGGACTTGGCAAAGGCTGGACTGACACCGGAGAAGATTGATGAAGTCTTCGCCAGCTTCGACTTTGCAAATCCTCACTTCCTCAAGTCGCCACATGGCGTCGCTGAGAAGCAGGATGTCTGTGGTGACAAGAACGCATTTTCTTAGTTCAAGCAAGCTGAAACAGCGTGTTATTTATCCCCACCCACCAAAACGCAACAATTGACGTGATCAAGGATTTCATTTCCCAAATCGACGTGCAGAATAGGCTACTCTTCAGGAGTGGCACAGTGACTGCTTTCTTTATCAACTCCGTCCTTTGACGCAAGATAGTTATTGTTCACATGCGAGTAGTGGTCGATGTGGCGAATTTCTACTCTTACGTTTTTGTGTATGTGTGTGATTGCTCCAACAAAATAAAATATGCGCCTATTATTCAGGGAGCTCTTTTGCGCCTCACAGCATGGGACTTGTCTAAAGTGCATTAGAATGAATTTAGGAGCAGCTTAATGCACCTATAATTAGGAAATCTGTGTTAACCGAGCATCGACATTGACCACAGATTATGCCATTCGTCCCATCGTTTGAGGCTTTGAGGCAACACCAGCTCTGCGTGTCAACCAGTCATAGTAGCACTCGCTTAGAGCCGCTTTGATCAAACAGCTGTCCTTGTGGTTGACACGTGACTCAATCACTTCCGATGTCGTGGACATCAAAGTTGGGGTGCTGAAGACTTGTGAATGTCACTGAGTGGACTGTCCGTAGGCCTCTTCTGCATAATCTGCATCTATCAACATTTGTGGTGGTACTGGTGAGTTAATTTATTTCCTTGTAACCTCATCTTGCCGACTGTCTGCTGACAATGTCCTTAGGTAGTTGTTATTTGCCAGGAAGGCGTTCAAGCAAGGGAAGGGAGGGAGACGGAGGTGTGGAAATGTAGAGTGTTACCATTACAAATATCGCTGTGTCAATTTTGGAAAAGGAAGCATTCATCGTGGCTATTGTGAGATATGGTCAACATCGTGTCTAAGCTGTGTTTATCGTAATCATAAACGAAGTGCACAATGACCTTACTAGTTACCGATTTCAGTAAGACAGACATATACACGTTGAAGTTGTTCTGGGGATTCACTTTATTGTGCTAAATAAGGCATTCTACCAACACCAGCATGCAGACATTGAATGCGCGATTGCTAGAGGACAGAATCTTGAAAGTAAAAATCAGAGCTGTTAACTTCCTCTTCAATCCACCGTGGCAAGCTCGCTTTCGCATTTCAGATTCTGGGTCAATTCATTTCAAAAGAATGTTCGTGAAAGAACAATTGCTAACCTCTTTGCCAATGGCAAATGTGGTGCAAGAAGGTGTGTTTGCACGCACTGTACAGGCATTGGTGGAGATGCACTAAAGTGTTCGATGGAATGTGAAGTGACAAGCGGAGCGATGATTGGGCAGGCAGAGTGGCTCCAGCTGTGCTTTGCTGTGATGCGATGGCAATAAATGAATGAAAGACGCAAGGTTGCATACGGTGGACATATTTGCACCTTAGTCCTAGAGATGGCTGGTCCGTGGCCAACAACACGGCTGATGGCGTTGACCTCGATGCTACACTCCTCCCCTCCTTCGAACAATAGGCTTGAGGGCAGGACATTGGGCTGTCTCACCAATCATTGCAGCGCACTGAAATTTCCGCTTTCATACTTGCAAATAAGCATATAAGCTGTTCCAGGTGACAGAATCACCGCAGAAACATCCACCTACTCACATTCACTAAATGAAACACCAACACTCAGAACTGACCATGTCATCTGAGAGTCGACAAGTGCAATCACATCTAGTCCCGTGAGAGCCCGCTCTCCTTTTTAAAGCACACCAAAAAAGAACCGTAATAAAGTGTTAGAAGACACTTTAGGATGGACCTCTGCCTGAAGTACTTTGAGCTCCCTAACGGACTGAACAACTCCTTCCTCAAATGACACTTTTAAGGTCTACGCGCTAACTGAAAAATTAACTTGGGGAGCAAAATGCAGGTTCAGAAAATTTGTGTCTACCAAATGCTTGATAGTCTACTGCTTTTCCCCACCTGCCTCTGGACATTAATAGACCTCAAATGCCTAAGTGAAAATGCTTCCACTTATAAATGTTCCTCTAATTCAAACTTCTTCACGCTCTCATGCCGTTGCGGAGGGAAATCTGAAACAAAGTGCACGAACTTTTGCTGTAGCACTGTAGAGGCATTTCTCCTCGCATCCGTCTCTTTCTCAAGCCGTTGCCAATGTCGCTATTGCTATCGCTCTACGTGCATGACAAGCAAAACCGTCATTTTGGCAGCAACTTGTTTTAATGCGCCGTCTCAACCGCTGCCTACGCCAATTGGGTAATGACATGAGGGCGAAGGGCAAAAATAAGTTTTCATCTACCATATGCATTGAAGCTGTTGCGACAGAATGGGCATGACAGTAGCGCATGTTTTGCAGTCCATTTTTGCCTCAGCAATGTACGAAGAGATGGTAAAGGTGACATGCGTATTGAAGCGTTGTGCGGCAATGCCGCTACACTGGCCAGAACAAATAAGCGAAAGCCCTTTCTAATGCCTGCAAAATTAAAGATAAGCCCGATGCTGACCAATACAAGGATTTTCACACAGTGTTATCTCCGTCCACAATACGGCTCCTAATCCGGACGACTATCTAGCTGTAGCAGAAGTGGTGAGATGGAAGAGCATCTCTGCGACCAAATGTCGTTTTGAGTGCAAGCGAATCCGATTACTGGCACAGCCGATTTGTGGTCTTCCCCCCTAGCCACCACGCCGTAAACGACTTGCAACTGGCAAGGCTGAAAGTGATAACCTAACCAAACTGACTGACCCTCTCATCAAGGGAAAGTGGTACACGGGCTTTAGGCCAAGCCAAGCTGTAACTTGATCTATGAGTCAATGAAACACATTAGCCTTTCATTCTCCTGACAGATGGGTGAGTAGATTCACTTGTGACCTGATTTGGGCAAAACAAAGACTAAGGTGCTTAGGGGCATAAAATGATGGGTAGCTCAATCATCAGCCATTCCATCGGCAGATTCATGTTTGAAGCCTTCCCGGATTGTGCCAATTAAAAGCTGGGGTCAGTGCATTACCTAAGTTTAGTTTAGATGAGCTAACGGACGGTCTCTTACCTGCATTTTGCAAGAAAAAATACCTTAGATCTTATTGTCAAATGATCAAGTCGCCTTCTACTTTAGTGGAGGAAAGTAGTCTGTGACTTGAGAATAAGAAGTATGGCGATTATTTGCAAATGTGATTAAGTATGCCATTCTGCTCAATGGTTTAATTGAGCAGTTCCAAATTCATAACAAAATAGGAACCAACTCAGAAAGCTTCAAAGTGTAGAGGAAGGTAAGGTGCATTCCTCGATGGTCATTTGAGAGGTCACTCGATCAATGATCCGAATAACGCTCGCACCATTAGTGACGATCAGTCGGTTGAGATGGTGGGATTTCTGGTTGCAGACGCTGAAGTCATAAATCCTGATAACACTTCACATATAAACTCCGAAAATTTGGCCTTACACGTGCATGGGGTTTCGGTGCTTTGGCTCGGTGGAAATGGCTTCCTTTTTAGCATAATCCCCTACCTTTCCGAGGGACCACCTAGACAATTCTCGGCTCACCTCCCTCGTCTTAAGCTCTCGAACCACCTCACACCCACAGCGATTGCAAGCAAATAAATATTTGACATCGTTTTAGTTGCAAAAGGAAAACATGGCTGCAGATCACGTAGGACGTCTTAGACTGCCGCTACCAATAATGCCTCAAGTGTCTTCCAGTAATGTACCGGTAACCAGTCCGATGGAGAATAACTAGGGTGCTCACCGATAAATATTCTAAACCAATTAAGGCATATTCTTAAACTCCTGCACATAATGTTGTTTGCATAACAATTATTCTGAAGGAAAGGGACTTTATGCAGAAAAATCGAATGTCCTCTCGGATAGCAATCTCGCCCATGAGGTACAATGCCACCAGCTGAGCTCAGCTAAGATGGAGCAAGTTAGAAAAGGGCGTAGTGAGAAGCCATCCACCGGGTAGGAGGTCAAATCGTCAGGACGGGATTGCGCGCTACACACATGGAAGACTCCACGCGGTTAAGGAGGCGCTAGGACGAGCATCACATTAGCCGCACTATGCTCTTCTCCCAGTCAGGGCTGCTCCTGTGGGCTCCTCACCTTCTCATCATCTAATTTTTCTGTAGAGAGTTAGTAGCCTTGTCCGCATTCAGCCAGTAAGCATTATTTGACAGAGTTTTGGAGTCTTATCGGATGGAGATGTTGATGTTGTGTTGTCGGCTTATTCGATACTTCCATTTGACTTACCTGCCGGAGAGAGCCCCCTGAGGTGAAGGAGTTACAGACTGGATGCACGTCATTCGCGTTTGGGAATTCATGTGCGCCTTAGTAAAAGCATAAGAGGCCACTTGCGTCTTTGAGCTCTACTACTGCGATGCGTTGGAGCTTCTTCCCTCCAATTGCCACCCTCCTTCCCCCAAGGTAAATCACAATTTCTGAGCTGATTTCTGTTTGGCTAGTCTATTACAAACCAGGCAAAGTATTAGTTCTTCTGTTTTAGGACAGAAAAAACAGGTGTTGGCGACAAAATTTAGAGGTCAGTCTACGAGACCGCTTAATGCTTATCACTTCCTACTGTTTTGCTACCTCCGGGAGCCTCTGGGTCGCATAATGTTACACCTGGTCACTGCCTGGTCATGCGACATCCGGACATCCATTTTGGCCAGATAGTGAAATGTATAAGACTGTCCAATCACAACTCTGCATTCACATCAGATGACCTGACGAAACAGAGATGGTCAAATGCCCCCTGTGTTGTAAGGCATTCTGTTCTGGACACGGAGAGGTGATGTGATTATTTCCGGATTCCGACAGCATGACTCACTGAGGTGCGTGGCCGCATCTCAGCTCTTCCCCAATCTCCTGATGTGATAATCGTGACACCACTAGTTCATTCGTTAAATCGACAATGCAAACCAACTCAAGCCATATTTGCTCCAGACCAGCATGCTGACAAATAGCAGGTAAGGCACTAATAGCGAATGTGGGATAGCAAGAACAATGATGTATTCAGATGTGATAATCTCTGCATCCTCTTCCACAAAAGGCACCCAAAGTGGTCAAGCAGACACATTATTCCATTGATAAGCAAAGGTTGTGACACCTTTGCCATGTGTACTTCACAACTATCGTATAGATGCGCATTCGGAGCGGCGTACGATCTATTCATAGTCAGGCGCCCATTGTGTTATTTCCATAGAGTGATCCCATCAACGCACCATTGTGGCATCGTCAATAAAGGAAATGGTCACTGCAGCCATTGTGAGAAGCAGGGTTTTAATCCCACCCCTCGGTATTGCTAAAATCAGGCCTAAACTCTCTTCGTCATCGCCGTGGACGAAGTGAACAATGACCTTACTACTTACTCACTTCTGTAAATTCGTCATGTACACGCCGGATTTGTTGTGGCAATTCATTCCATTGCACTGACAACGGGATTCCACCACCAACACCACTGCCGCCACTACCACCAACAGGCAGGCATTTATTGTGCTACTGCTGAACGGTCGAGTCTTGGAAGTAAAAACCAGAGTTGCTGTGTTGCTCTCCTATGTCCCGTGGCATGTCGCTTTTCATATTCCGGCGTCTTGGTGACATCCTGCTTTCATTCTAGCATAGTCAACTCTGAGAGTTGAAGCGACGCCATGCTTGAACAGTTCAGGAATGATTCTACTCACAAAATTAAGTCGTTTGGACACCATAAGGCCTCATCCTCCAGGTAGATTTCAGACCACTGTCGACATATCCGTTTGGCTGCTTAGCTGGACGAGTTTATTGCTTCTGTAGTAAGTTTGTGCGAGGATGACAGAAACCTCTCCTATGCCAGAGCCGTATCGGAATCAGCACTTTGCGTGTTTCTCCACCGGTGTCTACTGGGCTCGCTCAAGAATAGCGTACCCACTATATCTCTGCTGAGAAATGTCTGCGAGACAGTGCATTGGCGTTGCTATGCCTGGTCCCTTTTCCGTACTGCACTGCAAAGCCATGTTTCTGCATTTCCTTGCACCAGCGTGCAAGTGAATTGTCCATCTCCCTCATTGTTCTGCACCAAGATAGCACTTGGTGACTCCTTCTCACTACGACTTGTTTCGCCATCAGGTAGTGTTTCAGAGTGTCAAACCATTGTAAGGATGGCGAACAGTTCACGTTCCACTGCACTTTTCTGTCTCATTTTCTGTTGCGTCTGACACTGGCGTATGCGATGACATATGTTCTACCTTCCTTATCTCGTTGGGCAAGTACACCGCCTGCGGTCACGTCACTGGTGTCCGTCCGCGTTGTTCTCAAAGTTTAGGAAGGCCAGAATCACAGTGGAGCAGAGCAATCGCTTTAATTCCTCAAAAGGCTTCAGTATGCTCACTCTTTCACCTAAAGTGCTTTTTCGCCTACTTTTCGGTTAGTCTGTGCAGAGGACTGGCAATCTTGACGAAGCTTGTAACGAAACATCTCCTATAGTTGGCTAAACCTTGAAAACTGCAGAGCTCCGTCTGATTTGTTGATGTTGGCCAGATTCTCACTTGTTTGTACGATCTTTCGTGACCACCATCCTATCTGTTGAGAAAGGATGCCCCAGATAGGTGACCGACCATTAAAGAAAATAACATTTCTTTGGATACAAGGTCAATCCTGCATCTCGGAGACGATCCAGCACTAGTTTAAGATTGGCATTGTGCTCGCGCATGGCTTTACCGAAGACAAGAATGTCACCGAGGTAGATTATGCAGTGTTTCGGAAAAGCTCTTTAAGTGCTGTCTGCACCAGGCGCTGGAAAGTAGCTGTTGCGTTACAGAGTCCGATCGGTCTTGTCTGAAATTTATGCAGCCTGGTTGGCACTATGAAAACCATCTTCTCTCTGTTCGTCTACACCACTTCCACTTGCCAGTGTCCAGATTTTAAGCTCGGAGTATAGAACCACTTTGATTTGTGCAGGGAATCCAATGAGTCATTAATATGAGGCAATGGGAATGCATCCTTCTTAGCTACGGCATTCAGCTTCCTGTAGACAATACGTGGCCGTAGCCTACCGTCACTTCACTATGCCAGTGCAATTGGATAGGTCCATTGTGACTCAGACAGCTTTCTAACCCCGTCTTTGGTTGTCTCGTACACTAGACAATTCACTTCTTCCGAGAGGGTCGACGGTATGCACCTCGGTGGATGCCATTGAATTCTAGCTTCACCGGTGTTAACGAAGTGCTTGATTGTTTTTGTCCACACGAGCCTAGTTCCTTGCCAGGCTAGCATGTTCCGATACCTACACAGCAGTGAGCGCAGTTCCTTCCTTCCACTGTCGGTGATGTGTGTTAGCTAAGCGCAAAGCTAATCGAAGTTGTTAACAGCAATGCACGTAGCCTCGATACGAGCACTGCAGGTTTCGTCTGCGTCCTTTTTCGGGTGAGAAATGACTGAGTTTGTTTGATTGTACTGATGCGTATTGAAGGTGCCATCTGCGAAATTCCGGACCACTTTTATCTTACGAAGGAAATCAGCGCCGAACATTGCATCTCAATCTAAGCCTGGACACATAATAAGTTGCACCAGCTAGGTTTCTTTTCCCATTGAGACTTTAAACGACGTCCTTCTCTTTCCCATCACCTTCCTTCCCTCTGCTGAGGGCAGTTTTATAGGGAGAGAGTTGATGTAAATCTTGCTGCGCAGATTGGGGAAAGCTTGGGGATTCGCTATGACTTGCCTGCGCTCAAGTCAAGAGGAAAATGGCAAGAATACGCTTCTTGCTTGCTGGCGACTTGCACAAATGGATGGAAACCATTTGGAGGTAGTCGGGACAAGGAGTAGTAGGGCACGCTGCTCTTGGAGCATGGCTGACGGAGTCCAACGAGGACACGTTGGATTTGGCCAGTGGTTGGACGCCTGAGGCGTCGGTGTCAGGAGGAACTCATGACGATTCCTGGTCACAGCCTCCAACAACTGACTGAGATCGTTGGTCTTCATGGCGTAGAGCTTCGCTGGGATGGTTATTGGTTGAATTCTCGCTCGAAGCCGAACAGCTACCCAGTTGTTTACTCTGTTTGGAGGGGAACCTCTGAAAGCCTGTTCCGCTAGGCATTGCAGATTCCCGGCGTAATCCTCGTCGCCTTTATTTGCCTTTGGGTCACAGTGGAAGAACTCTCGTGCCAGCGACTGCTTTCACTGGTCAATGGCCAGTTGGGCTAACGTCTTGCAGCAATGGTCGATATTGGAGTCAGCAGACACCCCACGTTTATTGCTACCGAATTAGGTTTTGTGGAAGAGCGCTGAGGATCAGTGTAACTCTCTGCCACTGAGGATATAAATGGATGTTAAACCTAACGGTTTTCAATTAATCTTCGAAGTTCATTCCTTCTTTGAAATGGGGAAGGTCCGCCAACTCTGCCACCAGTGTAGAAGATTCTTCCCTTCCCTCCTCATCCCTTCTCCCACCCCTACCATTAGAAGGCTGGGTGTTACGAGACATATTTGTTATAATACGAGCAGGGGATTATGAGGGCAAAGTACTTACGACGGAAGAGCTTCAAACTCTTGAGAGGATCCACAAGCGTCCCAGCCATGTTGGAAATTGTCCTCCTACCTCTGGCCTACAAAGCGCATTTCAGCAACAATCATTACAGTTTGGTAGCCATTTCTTACCATTTTGTAAGAATCCTTTGTTATGGAATTTATTTGCTCACTTTTTGCAGACTTTTACTTCTTCTGATTTGTCGAATTAACTGCATATCATCGGATCACAGGACGTCGTGCATACTGACGCGCCACAGTCTCGATCATTTTGACACACTGCTTACTCAAAATTTAGCGTGTTTGCCTCAGCTCACGCCGTCTTCTTACCCCTTCCATTTCATCCAAAGTGTCGTGCCTATCTCTTGTGGATAATTTTGTCTCAATGAACACCTATCTACTATACAGCGGAAAACCCAACTCGCTCTGTTGCCTACGTTACACGTTGGGTGCATTCATCACCACATCATCTCCGAGAGCGTATGATTAAATGACCAATTAAAAAATTGAAGTGATGATCAGCAAAGTTTTGTATTTATAACTACGACGCTGGTAAGGACGAGAATTCTCATTATTCTGAAATAGACACGAATGAATGGCGCTGTTGAGCTTTCTACACCGCGAAAACGTGCAATGCAGGTAGGTTAGTGCAAAAAAGTGGAACAATGAGCCATGATGTCGAAATTAATGAATTAGTGACTATCCGTGCACAAGGATGCAGCAGAGCGAAATGAGTACTTCTGTTACTCATGAGTTCAAGCAAGGAGTGCCGCAATGCAAGCACATACGACTTCAGTGTAGGGATTGTGCGTCTATGTTCTTAATGTCAGTTCACGCTAATTGGAAATGTGGAAGTTGAAGGACCTAATCATAAAAAATCTACTCAGTTTTGCCAGCTTTACGTAAGCTGTTGATAGTGAGAAACGATAAAAACCCCTAATATTACCAGTGGCAGCTAAAATCCAAACATTTAGAAGTACACCAGGTCCTTCCATCTCACGACTTGGAGAAAAATATGTCTCCTCACAAAACAAAATAATCCTACCGTCTTTTGTATGCCTTTAAGTCCTTTTAATTTTGAGCATATCTTTTTGCGAAACGCATAGTCTGTAGCATATTTGACAGCTGAAATTAGTTATAGGTTGAACATTCAGTGCCTACTTATGCAATAGGGGTAGGCGATTAAGTTACCGACTCCACGTTGTGGCATTCTGGAAGTAGCACATTCGCTCCTAGTAGTCAGATCTCTATTACAACAATTTTATTTGCCAATGTGAAGTAAATGTCGATTTTGTGTTGTGGGAATCAGCAATCATTAATAATCGCGATTTTTACTAGGAACCGTGAGACCTTGTGGCTTGAGCACTCGTGCCTATGATATGTCGGGCAGAGTAGAGCTGTACTTTAGAACGCGTTCATATCTTCCGCCATTTGATTTAACGAGGTAAGAAGGAAGATAAAAGGCTTCATCCGACCCTAATTCAACCAATCTTATTGTAGTGAGGATCCACTACGAAAAATCGCCCCCACGCCATTAGATCCGCATGGACGTCCGAATGGGTATAAAATTTCAGAACACAAACTACCTTGCTTTAATAATGCCGCAAATGTAAAGGTGTCACCGTGAGGGTAATAAAAGTGTGGGTTTTGCAATTTCTTTGAGAGCAATAAGGTCTTAATATTGCTAACGGTAGGCGCTAGTAGAGGCTAATACTGAAGTCGGAATAAATCTTTTAACATGCTTCTACACAACCGAGAGCCTAGTGGGCTGAAATTGTCCACCCGGATGGGATGCCTGCAATGTAATATTCGATTGTCTCGTTGCCACTTGCATAATGCCAACAGCAAAGTACCTTACTTTAATTGTCACAAGGTTTCGAAGAGAATTCCTCTCTCTTTACAGATTGCTGGCTAAATTTGCAATACTATTAGCTACCTTTGTCAATACATTAAAGTGAATATTATTTAGGAAAAGAGAAGAGAAGGCATAGTGAATAGCAGGAAAAAATGTGTCATATAGAATGGCATTCCTCGATGTAGCAATTTGCACTACGGAGCAATTGCATTTATGCTACTATTGGCCTCTTAGATAGGGAGTTGACGGAATTATATGTCGAGCTCTACGTCAGTAGCTGCTGACCATTTCAATCCGCAGGTGCAAATGCCTTAGTTCTGTTCAGTGCACTTTACTTTCACCTCAGCTACTCAAGTTATAGGAGGTTCTAAATGCGTACATGAGTAATGGCACCAGCGATGACCATCACAAACAGTTTCCACTCTCAAAATTCATCTTCGGTAAGGCGGCATTCGACGGCAGCACGTAGGATGTGATTTCCGGCTTCGTTGTGTGCAAAAAGCACACGGTTTTGAAGTAAATATGGGACCAAAGTTGGGATTTGTCACAACTGTATTGTGTGCAGTAGTTACCCAAAACGCAGCTGTTACATTTTAGGTGACGATGCTGCTAATTGTTGTCACTGTCTACTACAAAACGTGGTCAGATAATGGCCTCATATTGCAGCCTTGCATTGAATAAAATAAGATGACGAATATCTCCGCAACAGTTAATAACCTCGTTTGTGTATCGTTTAGATGTTTAACTGTTTGGTGTGAGATAGAGGTGGAAAAGACGGATGGGTCTGGCTACTGATTGGCGTTCCTTATGTCACGTTTTAGCACTGCCCATATTCTTCCCTACTTCTACCCTTCGAGGGAGCCATTTTAGTCTCACCGTGTCAGCAATCCATACTTCAATTGATTCTTTTTAATGCTTCTCCTTCACTTAATCTTGTAAAGCACATCAGCTTGTCTTTTATTAGCCTAGTAACTAGTCAGGGTAATGATACCGTTTCCAATGTGACGATGTTGTGGAACATTTTAAATGTCATTCGATGCACACTTAAATCTCTGTGTGTTGCTGCATACGCGCAATTAATATTCTAAGCGATACTGGTTTACCTTTCCTTGCTTTCATCTTACGGTGGAGGTAAGCGTTATAAAAGCTGTTTGTAAGTGGGTTGTGCAACTGCTATTTTCAGTCAGACCAATGTAGTTCCACTTACCGAAAGAGTTGTTACAATTGGCACATTAACAATATAGTGAATGTAGGCTCAGAGAAAGACTGAGAAGCGAAATTAGGTAAGAATCCTATGTGTATAGTAAGATATTCACTTCACTTGTGTCCACATTGCCATTAGAATAGGAAACAATGTTCAAGTCAAGATTGATACGCTGCAGTCCCATGCAGGCGATCGGCATAAAGCAACACATTAAATCCACCCAACACCTCCTACAATTTTGTCTTTCGTGTTTTGACAGTACAATTCGATTGCCCCCACCAATGCTAATTTTACACATCACGCACCGTGTGTGCAATAGGTCAACCAGCGGAATGTATGGGGTGAAGCCGGTCTAGCCGCACTACCGTTCATTGAACCGAGATTAAAGTTAGCAAACCATCGTGTGGTGACTCTCTCTCCGCCCTCCTTTCGCTTTGTCAACTGTCAAATTGGTCGTTTTGATACAACGCCATTCACTAAGATGAGTTGGATTATCCCTACTTTACACAATCAATTTATGTAAAATGAAACAAACAAGGATCAGAGCGAGTTTAAGTACACTTTAAAACACCACCAGTCCACTATTTTAGGCAGATTTATTTAGCCTTTTGACTGGTTATGTTGTAAATGGTCATCCTAACCAATTACAATCTGAAGGGCACAAGCAATGAGGAGGCAAGTCCTCATCATCAGCGGACACGAAATGGCGACGTCATTCCCACCATTTGAGTCGTGTGATAAACTCAGCCATCAATGACAAGACTGGGGGACATGAGTGTAGCTAAGTGTGGAATGCGATTGGGTGCTGGAGAGGAGTTTGGTTCTGCAATTCGACAAATGAAAAGGTGGAAAGCCATCAGGCAGAGGTCGCAGCTACATCCATAAAACTAAGTTGCGGTTCCATGAACCGTAGTGTGACGACTACTGCTCCTCCTCATCTGCATTTGCATTGCAATGGTTACATCGTTGCATAACCACACGTTATTTTTAGCACAATGCGGGATGGCACACTTAGATGTTCCGCTATCAAGTGCAGTTATTTGAAGGATTTCGCCTCGTGGCTATGTAGTGGTTGTGGTTGTGACGGCACGACACTTCCACTGACATGCTTTAACACTGTCTCCTCTTCAGCTAGCGATGTAGAAGCAGAAGAATCCATCACTCTACAAGACGAGCTGGACATTTGTCGATTGCTAATATGTTGCCTTTGTCAGCACAATACGTAGCTGCAATTCTGACGTGTCAGCTTCGCAGATCTTTTTTCACCATTCGTTACTGTGAATTTGCATACGTATCGTCTTACTGGCATCTACTATTAAGATCTCTACCAAATTGTAACGAAATTATGGTGTATTACATCGGACATTCAGTGAAGCATTGGCGTACCGGAAGTGTGACATGCGAACTACAAAAAGGAGGATAGAAAGTAATTCTTCCCAAAAATTATGCAAAGTGAACATTATGCGTTTGCATGCAATAGGAGGACGTGACAGGGCGTAGTAACGGAGGCGAAAATGCAGGTACACATTTCACCCACTAATGACAGATTTCGAACGACTTATTATCACTGCCATGATGGCAACTACTTCGTAAGACACATTGTTCACAGAGAAGGCAGTTGAGAAAACGAAAGCCATGCTGTGAATCTGCGACACGAAATGCCTCAGGTTGCGTGTCTGCGCACCTCAAAGATGATAGCTATGGCAGCTATGGGTGGAATCACTCACGTGGGGCACCACGTCTTGCGTACATGTAGAAGTGGATTGGTAGGTTAAGGTGAAGATATCGCATAGGCTGATATGAATGTAAACCTTCCCTATAAAATCGTCATGATTAGTGCATGTAAAGCATCGAAGAATTTGACAAAGATGTTTACAGTGTATGATTTGCTGGCAGCCTCGTTTTACATGATTTCAAGCAGCTAACACGTAGATGTGCTTGAATAGCAGTAGAATTAATTACATCAATTAGTTGTTTTCCATGTTTGCATACTACGCTTAAAACCATGATGTATGCAGTCGAATTTTAATCTAAAGCTTGAATTTCAACTGTCTAACTTGAATTCCCTACACATTTGCACACATTTTCATTGATATTCGTTAGACCTTGACGTACATGTGCAGCAAACACTTTAAACTGCTAGTGACAATATTGCAGGTACCTTTCGTTTGTCCCTATCAAGAGCTCACGTAAAGGTGGTAAAAATGAGTAAATTCGTTATCTTCACGTCCTCCAGTTCCTATATTTCCAATTAGTTTGTAGGATTTCTTTTAACTGACATCAAGTGTAATAATGGTGGTGTTTCTACCAACATAGACCTTTGAAGCCACAGCCACTTACTAAAGCATATATCAACGGTCTTAACTCTTCACATAGCGTTGCGTGGATGAGGCATAACCGATGCGTTGTTTGCAAAGCATATATACCTTGGCTATTTGCGATGGTACAGACGCACATTTGCCACGTAGTGCCGCAAAGCCTTACCAGCTAGGCCCTTGAGAGGCTCTTTGCCTTCCACACAGCATCCAGCATCTGTAAAAGCATGCAATCGTTGGTCAACATCTTAGATCATGAAAAATTTGCACTTATCACGCATAAAATCAACTACTTCATATTTCCTTAAATCATAAAAGCGGTGTTTAAAAGTCAGAGGCGTTTCTTTACACGCATTAAAAGTGCGCCAACTACCCCACATCTCTATCTTTTACCACCATCTAATTCCCCATCTTCACCAACCTCTTTTAATCCTTCATCTCATTCTTACTTTCCACCTCCACCTCCCCTTCTTTTTACCACCTTCTTTTCATTCTTATTCTTACTCCTGTTACCGTTCCCACTAATTTTCTCTTTTTCATTGTCCACCTGTTTCTCTTCCCACACATCAAGTCCACCGTCATCTGCACACGTATTTCCTCCAATGCGATGCATCGATTGAGGCATACCAACTGTGCGTCTACACGTGTCTCCACATTCTCCGCCCAGCCAATAAGCCGCGAGGAGCTCCAAGTCAGCTCGATGTTTCACCAACTACAAGGCATCTCTTCTCTCAAATCAGCAAGCCGACCAGCTGAAAAACACCGTTGCCTTTAAAATACCTCACGATTTGGATGAGGTGTGTTCCATGTAGTGTAAAACTAAAATGCACTAAATCAAGTTCGGGCGAAATGAATTAAGATGGATACCACTGGCCTTAGTTAATTTTTATTGGGAACTCAATCTGTTTGCAAAAGCAAACGCACCCATCTGGTTTACTCAATTCGACATTAATGTTAGTGGTTTCGCTTGTTGGTCGCCGGTTCACCCATAAGCAGTGCAAAATCTCATTCTGGTTCCCACTCTCGAAAGACTTTGCTTCAAGGTAATTTCAGCCTCATTCCGTTCTGTAAAATATAATGCACTACTAAGTGACATTTAGCCTGCTCACTTGAGAGTAAAAGGAGAAGAACAAAGAAAGCAAGAATGAAAAGAATGAAGGAAATTCGGATAGGATGGAGGCAAAGGAACCAAAGAGGACATTCGAGGGATTAAGTGGTCCAGAGTGGGTAAAACACTTTCAAGGGCGTGTAAATAACCGACTGTCTTTCTCGACACAATATGTATGGTTGGAAGAAAGTGGAACAAGCTCATATCAACCATTACCTGAAGCATTGGCCAACGGCTGCATACGTTAACAGATGCTAAGTATTGCGCCATGAACAAATACTTTCCAATTGTCTAGTTTGTAAGATTTTGGCAAATATGCTTCCGTACCACCACAAACGGCCAGTGGATGTGCGATTTACTTGTACTGCTCCAGTTCAGCCTCATTTACACAAATCCATGCAGGAGGCTATCTCGACTGTCTCGACACGTGGAACCTGCCTGCGCCTACTTGACCACGTATGATCGATGTGGCCTCTAGACCGATCCCCATTACATTATCACAACCAAAATTATTAAGCCCTGCTAGATGGAAGTAGCTGTTTTTGACAATACTGCCATGCAGCAATACACGTTCACAGTCGTTTCATTCTCGTGGTAGCAATTAAATTGCAAGGCGATTAAAGTGGAAGGGCTTGGTGGCATTAATAATTCGAGGAAAAATTCCAATTTCAATTAAATATTGGGAGAGATAGAGGACGTCCCAATTCCCCACATTCATCACTTCCTCATTGCTAATTCATTGCAGTTTTAGTATTTCGGTTAAGTAAATAAGAAGGTGAGACCGAAAATGACATTTTCATATTTAACATGAATGTGTTACTTGTATCTTTACAAGAGGGCTAAGCACCTCCGATAATAAGCCATGCGTTAAAATATGCCATTGCTCCTATTACCTGCTTGTGTGAGGCTAGCAATTTGACTCCACCACCTTGCACTGTGCTCTTCACGATAATATCTGCAATTAGAAAAGGAGAAAGTGGATTATGGTTACAGAACCCCGCAACTTGTTCCTTACCATCCAGAAAGCATGGGCTGTTCAATTTGACCCCATTTTTAGCATGTGATAGCGCAATATTCCAGCACAATCTCATTCAAGCATCAGAATATGGTTTATGGTGGCAAACGATGTCACTTAGGTTTTACGTGGGTTGTTCACCTTTTTAGTTCTACTGTACTTCTATTTGCCATTCGGTGAAAAATTGTATTACGGCATGTCTGATCATGATGCTATACTAAACCTACTGAAACAATGGAATGGGGAGTTCTAGACTGCACGCAGATCCCATCCAATTCTTGTTTGATTCTGCTTAGATATGATATCAGTAAGAATGGTCTTGTACACAAATTTAGTCATGTCTCTCATTGTGTGTGGCAAGCCCCGTCTGGCCAGCTTCACAGATGGAAAATGGGGAACAGATATGCTTTCCACCATAAATGCTTCTCCATAATGGATAGCATTTTAACTGAATAAACAGTGCACTTAATTTGACTTCCTTGAAGAACAGATTTGTGGAAGGATATAAGCAGTACTATTGCATGACACAGGTTAAGTCTGACAGCAGCCAAAAGTGTTTGGATTTTTTTTCTCACCTCTAGTTTCGGTCTTCAGAGAAAATACACAATAGACACATTAAATGCAGAAAGATGCCTGGACGAGGCCTATTACCTCCACAGAGTAGTGCGCCTTCCAATTTTATTCAAAACGAATCTACAACTAGTGGCATTTATTCGGCCGCGAGTTGTTGGGAGGTCACTCGAAGTAGGTAATGGCAACTATTGGTGGTGTTGCTACTTATATCCAAACAACCATCAGTTTGGCAAATAACATGTGCTATTTCTCCCTTAGACTGGTCTGCTTTAAGTGTGACAGTCTTTACTAATCTCTGCTGTAGTCCTCAGTTTCCTCCAGCATTACGTATTTGTCGCACAAAATTAATTTAGCATTTACTTCCGCCATGCTGATGTCAAATGTTAAACAACAGAACGGTTGGTGCTTATTGGCGCTTGTGCCAATATTGATATGCGCATGGTACAATTCCTACCAATTGAGTAGGTCAAATACGATTTCGAGTAGCACTACAGCAGTTTTGCCTGGAGACACAAGTGAGGACCACGGTTGTGCCTCAGTGGTTCATCATATGCTGCTTTAACTCCCAACACACGATCACGCCGACCCACGCTGTGGTGCAGTGGAGTCGAATTAGGAGGACAGACCACCACTAGGTAGGTGGAACCGTAAACTTTGAATAAATTGCGTCAAACATGGCGCATTTTGGTCCTCTATCATCTATAGTGCTGTCGCTTAGTTGGCTCATTGTGAATAGGGTGATTTTCACTGCACTTACTGACATAAATTTTACGAAATATTGGAAATTAAGAAAAAGTGTTTTGAGGAGATTTTACTCAGAACAATACTAAGGAGCCAAGGCAAGTAAAATTTTCCTACCAATCCTTTATTCTTAGATGCAACATCAAACTTCTCAAACAGCTTCATCTCAGAGAGAGGCATTACAGCCAATTCTTGTTTGATTCTCTTTAGATGTAATACCAGTAAGAATGCTCTTACACACATTTATTCATGTCTCTCATTGTGTATGACAACCCTCGTCTGTTCAGACTCTCAGGTGAAAAGGGGAGAGTAGATACGCTTCCCACCATAAATGCTACTCCACAAGGGATAGCATTTGAACTGACTAAACGGTGCGCGTAAGTTGATTTCCTTGAAGAGCAGTGCCGTTATATGGCACAGATTATGCCTGACAGTAGCCAAACCCATCTGGTTTTCTTTGTCAGATCCAACACCGCCTTCAAGGTAAACACACCTCACTAGACAATGAAATGCTAGAAGATGCCTCGTCGAGGCCTATCACCTCTAGATTTCAATGCGCCTTCCAATTTTATTCAAAACGAGCCCACAACTTGCAGCATTCAGTTGACCATGTGTTATTGAGAGGTCAATCGAATTAGGTAATAGCAACTATCTGTAGCGTGGATACTTACATATAAACAACAATTCAGTCGACGTATTCTGTGTGCTTTTTTTCCCTTAGGCTAGTCTGCTTCTAGTGCCACATAGTCTGCAAATTCCTGCTGTCATCTCCAGTTTTCTCTAATATCATATCTTCGTTGCACGACATTAATTTGGCGTTTACTTCCGCCATGCTGATGGAAAATGTGGAATGACAGAATTGTTATTGGTTGTTGGCGCTTGTGCTAATGCTGATGTGAGTATGGTACAGTTCCTACTACTTGAGTAGAATAGTTAAAGTTAAATGCGTTTTTTGGGTTGCACACCAGCAGTTGTGCCTGGACACACAAGTGAGGACTATGGTTGCGCCTCAGTGGGTCAGCATCTACTGCTTCAACTCTGGATACATGCTCACGCCGACCCACGTTGTGGTGCGGTAGTCAAATTAGGAGGACGTATAACCGCTAAATAAGTGCAAATGTAAACTTTGAACAAATTGCATCAAACATGGCACACTTTGGTCCTCTGTCATCTACAGTGCTGTCGCTTTGTTGGCTCATTTTGGATAGGATTAATTTTGCTTTATCTAATGGCATAAATTTTACCAAACATTGAAAGTAAAGAAAAAGGCTTTTCGAGAGATTGTACTCAGAACAATACCAGTGAGCTAACGCAAGTAAAATTTTCCTACCAACTCTACATTCTTAGCTGCAACATCAAACTTCTTAAACAGTTTCATCGCAGTTCTCACCTCTTAGAGAGAGGCATTACAGCCCATCTGGCACGCGTTTGTGTGAGTGTACCAAAAGTAATTTTAACTTATCTGTAAACCAATATGCGAGATTCGCTTGCATAGTTTTACCTACTCTGACCGCAATATTCATCCTCACCATCGTCTGTTATGCATCATTTTTGACCTCACTGCCTCCTCAAAACAAAGCAAAATTTTTGGTTTTTTCGCAGACTCCTCAGTAATGCATCCACAATCACGGCAAACTTTCCGCCTATTTGTTAGTGTTTTGAAATTCTTTCAAAGCCAAATATAGTGCGTCTTTATCGAGTTGACGAGGTGGAGCTCTTTATTGTGGTGCATTCTAAATATATCATGATAGATTGAGTAGGATTTAGAGGAAGGCTCTTGCCTTCATCATCGTCTAATTGAAATGGATGACAAATGAGTTGAACGAAATTGAAAAATTCTTTCCCATTCTTTTGCAGCACCTAAACCTATTTGTTTGAAGTAAATGCTGTAGCCATCATTTGTCAACCTCCCATATACCTCTAATAATAAGGTCGTCAAAGAAATGAAAATTCAACTCATCAATTTACCATTCATTTTAGTGATTCTCAGTTTTGTATTTTGACCATTGCATGATACCATCAGAGTATTCGCTATGTGTGTATAGACTTCACATGGCCCATTTAGAATGCTGGAATGTGGTTGTGCGTACTTTACTTTCCACTACCCCTGCAAAAGTGGGCAATGAAAATTCTTCCAAAAACCAATTTCGGATGTAAAATGCTTTCTAAATTACGCACTTCAATCAAGGATCTTTACCTAGCTCTGGAGAATTCGAAGAGTAAATTTTGTGGAAGATATTTGTACTTGGTGAAAATAGTAAATTCAATCCGTGTTATATGAAGTTGAGTGGAAGTTTGAAAGACCTGAAGTAATTTTGCATACAACTGCCCTTAGCCTAAACAAGATGCTTTTTTAACTCAAATCATGACTTGCATTGACATGATCACGAGTTCTTAATAAGGCTGGATTCTATCAAACATGCGTTTCGCCAACTGAACACAGCCTTCCGCTGAATGGTTGGACATTTATAGCCTCAAGAGGTTATGCCTTCATATATCGCTCAACATTTTGCCCAACTTGGCTCCATTCGTGTAAGTATGAGTGATAAAAAATGATAAAGGTTAACTAACAATTGACATGGTCTGGCAGTAGTAGTGAAGGCGTTGATTGGGAGGAGAGGTCACGGTATGCTCAAATAAACAAGAATGAATGGAACTGAGACTTTTCTGCTTCGCAAAAGTCTGCAGTGGAAATAAAGCTTATCGATGAGGTAAAGTAGTGGGTTGTGATGCTACAATTTGCCAAAACAGTGACCTACGGTAGGCATGGATGCAAAAGGGAGAGGTCACTATTGCTCATATATGAGTCCAAGCAAGGAGTGCAGCAATGCAAGTGATTGCGGAAGTTGAGACATATCTGCTGGCCGTGACAGTAGCTGTTGCCTCTACTCTGTGGAAATGGATGCTGCTAGTGTTACCACTTAAGGGATTTGAGTCTCGTAATTGCGGCAATGTGCGTTAGCTACTATTTTAATGTCATTTTCCCAACGCATGACATTATGCTCTGAATCGGGACATGTCATTGCTGACGAGCACTCGCGCAGCGTGCACTTCTATAATGTGTTGCTCAGCATAATCACAAGGATTATTTTATTACTGTGCAGTGTTTTAATGCGTCCGGAGCAGTTAGGAGCGCTGACCTCATCCCTACTTGCCTACACAGCAGCATCGCATAATCAATCGAATATCAAAAGAGTGATGGCGGAATATCTACAACTAATTACTTGTAGAATCCCGAGCAAGAAGCCAAAACTACTGATAGTCCATTTTAACTTTGGCAGAGTTCGAGCATACTTGGGACATGCCTGCATAGGAACAGTCCTGGAACCTAAGCGACTGCAATATAAGTGCAGCAATGCTAATTTTCCACCTGTCCTCGCCCTAAATTGCAACAACCGACTATAAATGCAAAATAGGTGCATTGGAAAGAAGGCATGCTTCGAGTACTCCATTTTCGTAGGCATAGCAAAGTAGTAATATTCTTCCTAGCATCACTACAGTAGTGGTGGTAGCAGCAAGGAAATAAAGTTCATGTTTGATCCACTGTAAATGAGATTTAGCAATTCCATATGTTCCCTCAGATGCAAGACGTTGGTTGATTGCGCTTGCCCATTTAGAGGAAAAACTGTCTTAGATCTACCTGTTAAATGACCAAATCATCTACTTTAGTGGAATAAAGTAGCTGTATCTTGAGAATGCGAATTACGGCAGTTATCACATATGTGATTAATGTGCGCCGAGATGACTGGGTTGAATGGATAAAGGGAGTGCCACTTTGACAAAATAACGCCCATTAGTCGGTGTTACATGTGATTAGTAGCAGCCGATCGATGACAGGTCTAAGAATCTCTGGTAAAATGTGGGATTCAGTTAGTGTAGTGCTGTGTGATGGGGTAAAGATTTCAACTGCTCAACAAGAATTGCAACGGCAACTGAGCATCCGACCTTCATTTACTATACGAAATAGAATAAGCACTTCTCTACAGCTACTACATTCCTCTTCACATCACATAATTCAACAGTAAGAAGCCGCACACATACGCTTGATGGGCTGTTGAATGGACGCATTGTTGGTCATCACTTGACTGCTACGCGCTGCTCCATTTATCCACAATCCTATGACGCAGGTCGACCCTACACTCTAATACACCAAGCTCATATGCATTCTGACTACTGCGAGTGATATCTATCTGTTTGAGACGCAAGACCATGCACAAAAGGGCGGAAAACATCTTGAGGAACAACTACAAAGGGTCCCAATTTCAAGTTAACACTAACATCACATCATCGCACAACCAATCTAAGTCTTTTCAGGTGGGCCTGTGAAGGAGAGAGCCGGTGCCACATCCTGTATATTTCCCTATTACTCCGCGGCGAAAGAGGAACAGAGAGTGCAAAATGAAGTGCGAGTTGGGAATGAAAGGGTGAATGGAGTCGGTTATGGCGTCAAAATTTTTCGACGAAGTACAAATCACAAACTTTGAATTACTTTAAAAAATGATACGCATCTATCTCACCCATTACTCCCATCCGTCCATCCGCCAAATTGAACACCTTACCCGTTCTTCTCAATGGCTAAATAAAATAATTTCCTCTTCATTGCAAAATAGGTAATTTTGAAAGGTCACTTGATTACTTACCCCGATAACGCTCACATCGCTTGTGCCGACCGATCGGTTGAGATGGTCGGATTTCTTGCCACGATTCCTGTCATCATTTGACATCTGAAATTCAATAATTTAGCTATATACATGCATGCTGTCCGATGCACTTGCTCTAAAGCAAATCCTTACCTTCCCAGTATAATCTCCCACTTTCGTTAGGGACTGCCTAGATACCTTCCAGCTTACCTCACTTTTCTCAAGCACTAGAACTACTCCGCGTCAACAACAGTGGTAAGCAAATGAACGTTTAACATCTTTATAGTTAAAAATTGAACATACTGCTGCGGGTCACATAGAACGTCTTAGACTGTCGCTACTAGTGATGCTTTGGGTGTCTTCACGTAACACATTTTGGGTAGTGATTTCACTTCAAGTAAAGGGCCTTTATGTAGACCAACCGAATATCCTCTCGGGCGATAATCTCACCAATGCGGTAGGATACGATGAGCTGGACTGAGCTAATATGAGACAAGTCAGAAAGAGATGTGGCAAGAAGACATTAGCGGACTAGATGGTCACATTGTCAGTACAATATTGCAGTTTGCAGAGGTGGAATACGCCATGTGGTTGAGGAGACGCTAGAGCGACCAACCCATCACTGCGTCGTAATGTTCTCCAGGACAGAGTTGGTCCTGTGGTTTCTTCACAATCACGATGTCAAATTTTACTGACACGATTTGACAGTTTATCCATATTTGGCAATCGTTTGTGTTGTCAGTGCATTCGATGTTTCCATTTGCACAGCCTGACGGAGCGAGTCCATTGAGGTAATAGATTTATAGGCTAGAGGCTTGTCTTTTGCGTTTAGGAACTTGTTTGTACCCTAGTAAACCTATCAGGGGCTTCGCGGGTCTTTGCACCGAATAGTAATGAGGCATTGGCATTTGTCTACTTTTTCGCAACTCTTTTCCTCCCATTTTAATGACAAACACTGTGTTGACTTCCAATCAGTCGGTCTGCCAATAACCAGGCGCAGTTTTAGTTCTTCCGCCTTGGGACCAAGAACACGGATATGAGCGTCAGAGCAATTTGAGGTCAGTCTACGAAAACAATCAATTCTTATTGCTTGCCATTACTTTAGCACCTTCAGGAACATCGAGGTGGTATTACGTCGTCACACTCAGTAGAACATTAAATGAAAATTCCGCGAGATCACAGCATCGAATATTCAGGCATTTGTCTTGTCGACATGTAAGCACACCTCACAGAGTTATACACACCCAGTCATGTGGCATCGAGACATTCCTTTTTGCCAAATGGTGACGCCTAAACGACAGCATTTCAGCCTTGGAGATGAGTGAGACTGTCCAACCACAATCCTTCATCCACATCAGATGACCTGACGAAACAGTGATGATCAAATGTCCCCTGTGTTGTAAGCCATTCTGGCCTGGACACGGGGCGGCAACGTGATTATTTCGATATTCTGACAACATGACTCACTGGATTGTGTGGCAGCACCCCAGCTCTTCCGCGGTCTCCGTACTCTGCTTACCTCTCCCCCGATGTAATGCTCTTGACGCTACCAATTTATTCCACTTTTTCTCCTAGCCAGCATGCTAATTAAGGAAGGTTAGGGGACCAATGGAGAATGTAAGACAGCAGGAGCAAAGATAGGGTTAGATATGAGTAGAGATGCACGACTTTTGATAATCTCTACATTCCCTTCCACAAAAGGTACCTACAGTGGTGTAGCAGACGTCCTATTCCATTGATAAGTGAAAGGGTAGAGGTGACGCGTTCCCCATGTTTACATCACAAATATCTCACAAACGCGTTCACAAAGGAGTGTACAGCCGTTTTATAATCAGACATCTATTGCGTGTTTTTTATGGTTTCCTCACGTCTGATTAGGGCACCAAAGGGAAGTGGCGTCTATTCTCCTGCAGCCACACTAAACCTGACTCCACATGACTTCAACTATCAGCCTTTACCCACGTACACTTTTACAGCCGTCAGAACAACAGCTAAATTAGTTGCAGACATATTCGCTGCTTATGCTTATTCTAGTAAGCGTTTTGAAATGCCCCTCGGTAAGCCAAGAACTACATTCAAGTGCATCCCAAAGGCGGAACCGGTAGGTAGAAATAGCTGCAAATGACGGGAAATGGATTAAAACAATTAGCATGTTCACGCTGCTAATCCTACTCTTTACTTCACTTTAAGTAGACCTCCCCTTTAACTTGCTGTCGATCTGTTGATCAATGTTAAGCATAGACCCTAGTCCATGGATAAACGGACTTAGCGCTGAGGTGATTGCCACGCCTCACACTGGAACCCTTATCACCGATGTCGATGCATGGCTCATGTGTGACATTTGGCGACAAAATCAATCATGGTAGATGTCAAACAGCTCATCCTGATTCGTCTGGTTCAGCCAATCATAGAGGAGTCTCGTGAAGTTGTCATGCTTGCAACGAACCAATGGATAGTGGAATAAAATTTGATTGGCTTGTGCTAGTCTGCTCATAACAGTGGCGCCAGCATCTGAGGTCATTCAACAGACACGCCAGTGAGTCAGCTGTGGTTCACATTATGGAAGCTAAAAAGTTTGATGTAGTGAAGTTCATATCCCGTGGATCTTACTGCATTGTCTATGAGGTAGCCTACCCACGGGCTGGTGACGAGAGTATCCGAACGACGTGGGCACTAAAACGCTTTTATTTGAAAAGGAGCTCTGCTGCACGCTGTGCCCTTCGAGAGCACGACATTTTAGTACGACTCGCACTGGCGGACAAACAATCATCGTTTATAGTCACCCTATTACAGAGCCTTCGAATTCACGGAGATCCAGCCCTGGTGCTGCAGAAAGGAAGTGGATATGATTTGGGAGACCTCATTTCCAACTTTGACTATCTCGATGAGAAGGACGCAAGATTCTATAGCTGCGAGATTATATGTGGTCTCGAGCACCTTCATTCCATGGGCATTGTCCACTTAGATATCAAGCCCACCAATATGCTTATTGCCGATTCTGGCCATCTGCTTATCTCTGATTTCGATCGCTCGTATGACATGACTCAGGCGACGGAACCACCTAGAAGGACGGACTTTGCAGGAACCCCCTTATTCAAGGCACCTGAGATAAGGAATCAGATAGAAATCACTACAAAAGCGGATATCTGGAGTCTGGGTGTTCTTGTAGCTGCCATCATGTACGGTTATGCTAAGGTAGAGGATTGGCTACGTACATTTCAGTTCACGAAAGGCTGTTTGCCCAACGCGTCAGCACCGCTACGCCAATTCTTTCAAGCCTGTCTCACAGACAATCCAAAGAGGCGTTTGGACATTGGTGGTGTCAAGTGTCTTGAATTCTACAGAGACGTCAGTTGGGAGGATGTGGTGGCTTGCACGATGGAACCACCATACCATCCCTCTGAGTTTGATTTTTCCGCAGCTGCAGAGAATTTTGATCTCGATCCTTACGACCCTCTCCTACTCAATGCTGCTCAAAGCACCCATATGCCAATGATCTACAAAGGTCTTCGAGACACTCGTGACAAGAATGGAGTGCGTCAGCTAGTGGTACATATACCGAACCACGTGGAGTTGGCAGAGGCTGGACTGACACCGAAGAGGATCGATGAGCTCTTCGCCAGCTTCAACTTTATGAATCCTCACTACCTCGAATCGTTCCATGGGTTCGACGAGAAGCAGAACGTCAGTGGTGATGATAATGCCCTTTCTTATTCCAAGCAAACTGAAATGGCGGGTTTTTTGTCCCCACCCTCAGGGGCACAACAGTTGAAGCCATACATATTTTCATCCCCTACGTAGACGTGCAGGATGGGCTACTCATCAGGAATGACAATGGAAATGTTCCATCAGCCAACTCCAATCCTTGACTCAAGGAATCTGTCACTTACGTGCGAGTTCTGATCAATGCTTTGGTTTTTACTTCCTTTTGTGTGTTGATTTGGATGCGCTGACTAATTGAAATATACGCTTATTTGTTCAGAAGACTCTTTTGCGTCTCAGATTTTCGTAAAGCTTACTACGCGAGTATTTAAAAAGTCTATGTATGTTGGAAGAGTGTTTGACATTCAAGTGCCTCATTTAGCTGACAGTGGCTTTGAACATAGATTGGTAATTTTGTCCCATCTTTTGAGGCATTGGGACAACGTAAACACTGTGTGCTGAACGCATCTGACATCTCCGGGATTACTGCAACTACGAGAGGTTATCGGTTATGGAGACGATGCTTTGGTGCTGTTGTGCTCAAACAGTTGGCACCATGATTGCCACGTGGCTCAATCACTCTCAATGTCGTAGGTTACAAAGTTGGGGCACTGGTGACATGTGAATGTCACCAAATCCACTGTTCGCAAGCCTTTTCTGCATAACTTGCATCTACCTACATGAATAATGCAACCAGTCAGTCAGTCAGTCAATCAGCCCACTTGCTTGTGACCCCGTCTCTCCAACTGTCTGCTGTTAATGTCCCCAAGTCGCTGTAAGCTGTTCCATAAGGCGTTCAAACGGAGGACGGGAAGCAGGTATATGAGTCAAAACACAGGGCACTTCCGCTAAAACACGTCAATGGAATTTTCGAAAGTGGGGACAGTCACCGCAGCTATTGTGAGGGGCATGGTTTCCAACTCCCTCTCTCGGTATGCTCAGCATCAGGCCTAAGCTGTGTTCGTCACCATCGTAAACGAAGTACACAATGGCCTTACCACATACCGATTTCAGTACACGCAGGAGTTGCTTCGTGAATTCATTCGATTGCACTAAATAAGGAATTCTGCCACCACTAGCGTGCGGCTATTGAATGTGTAACCGCTAAAGAATAGAGTCTTGGAAGGAGGAAACAGGGTTGTTAAGCTGCTTTCTCTGGTGATTTTCGCATTCCAGCGTCTGGGTGTCACATCTAGGACCGCAAGAGCCGTTTTTCGTCTCTAAAGATTAGCAATGACGAAGATCAATTGGTAGTCTCGACGCTGGTCCATTCACCATGCAGTCCCTTACAGTCCGCAAGGTCATCCAGGTCCATGCATGCTCTAGCATTTTCAAACAATTCTTCTAAATTAGAACGAGGGAAACTCAGGCATGTTCAGTTCTGTTCTGTTCGTAGGGATTACGCGGTCTTTAGAACCTCAGCTCACAAGAACGACCATCAGAAATGACGGATCAGAGCTTGCCGAGCAGTTAGTGGGTTTAATAAGTGGTCAGAAAGGAAGTAAACTCAGCATTCAATCAATCCCTAGCAGGGTTAGTTCGAGTTAAAGTTGGGCTAAGAACGGCTGCTGAATGGGTAGTTGAGGGCCAAAGTCCATGTGGTAGTGCGTGAAGCAGCAAACTCGCCCTCAGTCTGTATTCCAAGCGAACTTAACCAACAATAGCTCTATCCCAACGATCGCCAATCAAACGATCCTGCGGTACTGACATCAAAGTAAATAATGTTTTTTGCAGCTTTTACTTCCCTTCTTGTGACCTTTATGAGTGGGTCAAGTAAAACTGACAGCGTCACATTTGCAGTGATCGTGAAGAACTGGACGCCTTGGTCATCAGTGACCGAAGACAATGCTGAAATCCCTTACAAGCAATCCGTAGTCCCAATCCATCGTATCCTGGATTTATTTGGTCACGTACGCATCGCCACTGAGAGAATTACAGCGGTCCGCGAGGAGCTGACCCAATTCTACTTTCCTACCGCGGTGACGCTATTCACGCCTTTACTCTTTGAAGCCTTCCTTACTGGTAAATATGCATGGGTTTTCAAGCTATAAAAATGTACAACTCCGTTATCAAGAAATAAGGAAATCTGTCCTTTATGCATTACTAAGACCTCTCTGCTGACTGGCACATTAGATTCAGGAGGTGTCCCAAGTATGCTGACAGTAATTGCAACCTTCATTCAAATAAAGTAACCATTGCATTTGTCGCAGTCCCATCATTTCACATCCGTTGCCTCTAAGCTTGTCTTTTATAGCCACGCCTGATGATAGAATAGCAACTAACCTGTTTGGCCACAGCAAATTTGAGGCAAAAAAAAGATACTTTTATAGTGCATGATTGTGTTTCCGCATTAGTGTTCGCCTATGTGAAACAAATGACTCCTCGAGAAAAGCGTTTGTTTGAGCAGTTTCATCGATACAGAACACTATAGAGTCAAAGAAAAAAACTGCTGTGGAACTTACATATATGTGTACTTAATGAACAGAAACGATAAACTTGATAAATCGAACAGAAATAAGGCAACTTCACTGCAAATAAAACGAGGCAACCAGTCATCAAACTTAGTAAACGTGAAAGTTCGACTATATCAAAAAAAGCAAGGCTTTAGTCGTATTAAAATATCACAGCCAGGATTCACCATAGACAACACAACGAGATCGTCTTGTCAGTTGTAAGGGTAGGAAAATTGAGCAATCAGGGCTCACCATAACAATTGGTTAGGCTCTGTTGTGATGCTGAAGGTAAAGTTTCGATCGAACTCAACAAAATGCGTTCGAGGGGCGATGCAGGGATAGTACCGTGGGTTTTGCGTACCAGGCCAGCAACCGACTTCTCTTTTCCTCATCCTAACCGCTAAGCAGTAATGCTAGATTTTGAGGATTCCGCCTTTCACCTGTTACATGCGAGTGACCAATCCTTCTCCAATCTGGTCATGGTTTACATCAACCTTCCTGATCTAGCACCTACCCATCGAATCAGACCAATATGTGCCACCAACACTTGTGTAAATGCTTATTATTTTGCCATGCTGCAAGTTCCATTGCTTACCCATAAATCACTACAATTCGACTGGCCACTCCGATTCGTGCAACTCATCCAACCGGTCAAACATAAAAAATGACAAGGCTGAAATGAAGCTTCTTGTGGAGAGAAGAGCCAGCATTGATTGGATTGAGAGAGGCCTCCCTTTCTGTTTGAAGTAAACTGACCATAACCCTTCTTTATGTGAGGTAAGTGAGTGCAGAGCAGCGTTTCAAAGAAGCAGACAAGAGAAAGACCCATCGTTTGAAACTACTTCACTGCCTGTCTCTCGTAAACAATGCTGCCTCTTCGATACCAGACGAGTCCAGAAATGTAATTGATTCTGCTTATCCATTGCATCCATAGTTTCCATAAAAAAGAGATGATAGATTATCAAAGCTCCCCCCCTACCTCCATACACCCAAAAACTTAAGAGTGGCCACCGCCATTATTGCTATCACATGTTAGGCAGTCGACTCAGAGACCGCATCCACGAACGACAACCTCACACCCTCGTGAAGACAAATGA